>JARDYJ010000005.1:6825000-7070000 GCA_029215755.1 Spea hammondii
CGGTGCCCATAGTCACAAACTCTACCCGTCCTAAAGGGCTTCATCAGCTGGTATCTTCAGAATATTCATATGAACGATGAGTTCAGAGATAATAAGACAGACTTGGGTCACTAAGTAACGCGGTATGTCATCGCATTGCTTTCAAACAGAACAGCTCATTAACGACTTTTTAAAGCTAAATTAACGGCAAAATTCCAAAGTAAAAAAAACACAGTTTTGAATATAATTGGTTGATAACCAGTGTCATATCCTTGAGCCGATGCTACTGGCATTATACCGCGATTAGCTCTTTAGGCTAAAAAAAATGTGGGTTGTAAGTACATAGCGCGCGTTGTTGCAAATGTCAGGTAAACTACATGATACAGAACCGGTGGCCGGTGACATTGTTGGGTACAGTAGCATAGATACCATGTTGATTTGGCCCCATTTTTAACCCCTTAAGGACAATGGGCGGTCCCTAAACCCATTGAAAACAATGCATTTTGAGCCAGTACATGTACGGGCTTTGTCATTAAGGGGTTAATAAAAGGCAATTTTTAATATGTTTAAGTTTTCCAATGGCCATAAACAAAAGTCGGAGTCAGACTTTAAGTAAAGGATGGAATATATTTGTCCCGACCCGAAAATTCTTCATAACTTTAAGTAAAACAGTTTATACCCCAAACAGTTGATATTTAACAATTCTATTACACATTCGACGTACAGAATGCGACGTTTAACTCGGAGTTGACAGAGATTCCCTTTAGATTAACCCGAGCGCTGTGTCAACTTCGAATCTCAGCGTCAGCAAAAGTATTTTGTAGATAGAAGCTTTTCGGCTGAAATTGGTCTCGTTTCAAATCTCACGGGAACCCCGCATTTAATTTATTTAAAATTGGTATTTGTGAATCAATATTCTATTAAAGTGTATTGTACTTTACGTTCTGACCCTGCCGCTCTGACCTTTAAATGTGCAACACACAAAGAAAAATACAAAAAGGTAAACACACCACATCTGTACGGGTTCAAACAGGCGGAATTCGGTCAAAGCAGGCAGAATTCTGATCATTCTTGGCTCGGTATATAATTTAAGTGGGTGCTTATTTTTTAATTGTAATCACCTATTCACCTAGAATGAATGAAATAAAAAGAGGGGAATTTAGATAAATTGATAACTCTACACTTAAAAATCTATCCATCTATCTATCTATCTATCTATCCATCCATCCATCTATCTATCTATCCATCCATCCATCTATGTATCTATCATCTATCTATCTATCCATCCATCCATCTATCTATCTATCTATCTATCTATCTATCTAGCCATCTATCTATCTGTGACGGAAGCCTCCATCACTGGGGCCACTGGAGAGGCCTGACTGCCAGCCTCCTCCCTATTGACTATGGGCCCTGGGTTTGTAGAGACTTCTGTGGCTACCCCCAGCAGTATCATCTCATCACTGGTTGAGGGGATTATCTCCAGCAGACAGCCAGGATCTGCCACCAGGGAGTGACCACCATTCTTTGATGTTTAATGTTATATAAATCAGTCTCCCCCCTATTGTATTGTTAATCCCGTTACTGCCCCTGTTGTCTCTGAGAGGCAGATTAAGGGGGCGGTTTGTGTCCCAATATCTTGTTTTATGTTAATGTGTGTTTGCTGGATATATCCAGCTCTGTGTGTCCAAAATAAATCAGTCTTCGTTTGGTTTTACCCTACACTGAGTCTCGGCGAGTGACTGGGGAACCGGGGAAAGTGTGTTGTCCCAGGCTAAGGGAGCACAAGACAGCGGAGGTAGTCGGTCGGACTAGCCAGCTCCGTGACATTGGTGGCAGCGGTGGGATTGCTTCTTAGTCCGAGGGACACTTACTTTCTACCGGGATTAACCGACAGGACGGCAGACTTCGGTCGCCTTGACGAGGACATGGATGTGGTATCAGAATTCCAGGGGCTGCTGCGGGTCATCCTCTCCTGCTACACCACTGCCCTGCCTACAGAACAATACCAGAACCTGAGGCAAGTGGTTCGACGGTCAGTATGGCAGAGGGCTGTTATACGCCGGGGTCAGTGTCTTCCAAGCTCCGAACAAAAGATTAGAGACCAGCGGGAACTACGGATGTCATTCCTGGGACAGCAACCCCAGGAGCAATGGGTATCCGAATTGGACAAGCTGGTGCAACAGGAGGTAGAGCTGGAAGATCACTATAGGGCTCTGCAGTGGTATACAGAGCAAGCATATTGGGGAACTGCGAAAGATTGTTCTCCAGAGGGCTATGACTTTGGTGGCCCTGGATTATTATGGGATAGTCTTCAGGAGGATCCAGACTTCGGCAGCACAGCGGAGTGGCGGATTGAGGACATCCGGGATTTCAGGGAGTGGGACCTCCCAGATGCACTAGAACTTAAAGGTGATTTAGACTTTTTAATTACACAGGAGTGGGAACTGGAGAAGGCGTATAAAAAACTGTTCGAACGCGTTCAACAGAAAGCCCCGGTGTCCAGGGATTGTGTGGATTTTGTGGATGTGATTGAGTGGTCAGCTGAGGATGTTGACCCAGGCAGGGTGGATGGGACTGCGGTCTCCACCCCTGAGTCACAGGGATGCTGGGCAGCTAATCCAGATCCAATACTGGAGCTGTGCGACTTTACACCACAACCAGAGACTGGGGATTTATTTGATTTATTGTCTGAGGATGTTAACCCAAGAGGGGTGGATAACACTGCAGTCTCCACACCTGGGTCCTCAGAATGCTGGGCAGTCTGCCCAGATCTCTTAGTCCCAGCTGAAGAGCTGGCAACAGGGCAGAGCGCTGCTGGCTTCTGCCCCACACCTGCAATCACTACAGGGATCCAGGGAGATACGGCAGCCGGCCCTTCTCCCCAGCGGCAGCTCACATGTCCGGGAGCGGAGGAAGCGGCCCTCCCTCCCCAGCGGCAGGCCGACCCACAAGATGCCCTAACCCCAGCTGAAGTGCTGGCAACAGGGCAGAGCATCGCTGGCCTCTGCCCAGCACCTACCAAAGCTGCAGGAATTCAGGGAGATACAGCGGCCGACCTGCCCCCCCAGCAGAAGCAGGGAGGTGGAACAGCCGGTCCATCTCCCCAGCGGCAGAACCTAATTCCGGGACCGGATCAACCTGAACTCCCTCCTCAACGGCAGCAGGAGCACCAGGGAGGGGATGCAGGCGGCATCCCTCCCCAGCGGTACCCGGGAGATGGCGCAGCCGGCCCATCTTCCCAGCAGCAGCAGGAGCAACAATTTTGGGAGGGCATTGATGGGCCAAATAAACTGACTGACTACGGAGTCAACCCGTTTGGGGTCTCATCCTGTGTCAGTCCAATTCGGAGGGGGAAGAATTGTGACGGAAGCCTCCATCACTGGGGCCACTGGAGAGGCCTGACTGCCAGCCTCCTCCCTATTGACTATGGGCCCTGGGTTTGTAGAGACTTCTGTGGCTACCCCCAGCAGTATCATCTCATCACTGGCTGAGGGGATTATCTCCAGCACACAGCCAGGATCTGCCACCAGGGAGTGACCACCATTCTTTGATGTTTAATGTTATATAAATCAGTCTCCCCCCTATTGTATTGTTAATCCCGTTACTGCCCCCGTTGTCTCTGAGAGGCAGATTAAGGGGGCGGTTTGTGTCCCAATATCTTG
Source organism: Spea hammondii (assembly GCA_029215755.1). Lineage (NCBI taxonomy): Eukaryota > Metazoa > Chordata > Amphibia > Anura > Pelobatidae > Spea > Spea hammondii. The sequence continues at coordinate 6,828,645 of JARDYJ010000005.1, forward strand.
TTTTATGTTAATGTGTGTTTGCTGGATATATCCAGCTCTGTGTGTCCAAAATAAATCAGTCTTCGTTTGGTTTTACCCTACACTGAGTCTCGGCGAGTGACTGGGGAACCGGGGAAAGTGTGTTGTCCCAGGCTAAGGGAGCACAAGACAGCGGAGGTAGTCGGTCGGACTAGCCAGCTCCGTGACACTATCTATCTATCCATCTATCTATTATCCATCTATCTATCATATCTATCTATCCATCGATCTATCTATCTATCTATCTAGCCATCTATCTATCTATCTATCTATCTATCCATCTATCTATCCATCTATCTATCCATCCATCTATCTATCTATCTATCCATCCATCTATCATCTATCTATTATCTATCTATCTATCTATCTATCTATCTATCTATCTATCTATCTATCTATCCATCTATCTATTATCTATCTATCTATCCATCTATCTATTATCTATCTATCTATCTATCTATCTATCCATCTATTATCTATCTATCTATCTATCTATCTATCTATCTATCTATCTATCCATCCATCTATCTATCCATCTATCTATTAGACTTGGGCACCAGGGGGCTCTTCGTGTTCGTCTTCGTGCTCGTCTTCGGGGGGGGGGGAAACCTTCGTATTCCGCGAATATTCGCCCGTTCCTGTCTTCTCTTCGGGCGAATATTCGCGGACATTCTTCGTGCTTGTTTAATCTTCGTTTCCTTCACGGTTGCCTTGCAGGGGTTAATACGGGGTTAACAACACATCGGAGCAGCAGCAGCTGCCGTGAAGGAACGTGTGTGCAACTCTATTGGTCGTTTCGGCAGGGGGCTGGTCTGGCATCAACTAGTGAATTGCAGAACGCACTTCATTCGTTGATGGCAGGCCAGCCCCCTGCCGAAACGACCAATAGAGTTGCACACACGTACTAAGGTGTACTGTACACAAAATGACCTAGAGACAAATGCTCCAAGGAACTTGGCCTCCGTTTATCATACACAATCACACATCCATAGATGTTTAATAAAAGAATAGGGATTATTTTACATTTTTAAATTGATTTTGGACCACTTGTAATACATGCCTAACATTTGCTACCTATTTACAATGGCATACTTTGCAACAACCCAACTTTTACTGGACAGGACTGGAAAAAAGCAGGACTGTCCACCAAAATCTTGGGTGTGTTGGCAGGTATGCGGATGGAAAAATGTTGGACAAGAACTAAAAAATAGCTTAGGGTTAATGTACGGTTATGTTTAAGATTAGTAGCAGTGCACTGCTTTGGTTAAAGATGTATTATGTCTAAATAATAATGTAATTTTAATGGGTTTTAAAAAAAAATTAGGGGTTTATTTAAATGTATTTTAAAGTTAGATTTATTATTTAGTACTTTATTATATTTATTTAATGTTTATACTAGTGCTACCTACCGAGCTATAACTACCAACGTGTATTTGCATACCTAGTTTAGCTAAATTAGATGGGACAGGACTGGAAAAAAGCAGGACTGTCCCTGAAAAAGTTGGGTCTGTTGGCAGGTATGTGGATGGAAAAATGTTATAGTATGAAGTGTGAGTTATAGCGTTAATGCTAGTGAGTGTAGAAATGAAGGCCAGGACAAATAACAAGAGGAAAGGTCCTTGTGATTTTTGCATTGTACGTGTATGTGTTATGTGTGTTATGTGTTATGTCACTGTGTTATATGTGTTATGTGTTATGTCACTGTGTTATTTGTGTTATTGTGTGTGTTATGTTTGGTTGGTTGTGTATCAGATGAAATGGAAATGGAAAAGGAAATGGGAAAGGCGAATGAGTGGGCAATTGGCGACCCACTCACCTGTTTCACCCCAGGGCAAAGCACCCAAACACTGTCAGTCCTAGACGTTTGGCAGCGGACTTCCAGAGCTCAGACACAAGGCCCTAGCGTAAGCTGGCCACTCCGGCAGAGGTAGCAGGCGTTGCCACACCGCAAACAGACGCAGCCAGAGGGGAGAAACTGCCCTTACCACTAGGGACATTTTGGGCATGACTCTAGCCAGGAAGCGAACTGGCAGAGAAGAGATGCTGGCACCACCACCAGCAGCAGCATTGAAAAGGCGAATGAGTGGGCAATTGGCGACCCACTCACCTGTTTCACCCCAGGGCAAAGCACCCAAACACTGTCAGTCCTAGACGTTTGGCAGCGGACTTCCAGAGCTCAGACACAAGGCCCTAGCGTAAGCTGGCCACTCCGGCGGAGGTAGCAGGCGTTGCCACACCGCAGACAGAGGCAGCCAGGGGGGAGAAACTGCCCTTACCATTAGGGACATTTGAGGCATGACACTAGCCAGGAAGCGAACTGGCATCGAAGAGACGCTGGCACCACCAGCAGCAGCAGCAGCAGCAGCAGAATTGGGTAAGGCGAATGAGTGGGCAATTGGCGACCCACTCACCTGTTTCACCCCAGAGCAAAGCATCCAAACACTGTCAGTCCTAGACGTTTGGCAGCAGACTTCCAGAGCTCAGACACTAGGCCCTAGCGTAAGCTGGCCACTCCGGCGGAGGTAGCAGGCGTTGCCACACCGCAAACAGACGCAGCCAGGGGGGAGAAACTGCCCTTACCATTAGGGACATTTAAGGCATGACACTAGCCAGGAAGCGAACTGGCAGAGAAGAGACGCTGGCACCACCACCAGCAGCAGCAGCAGCAGCAGCATTGGAAAAGGCGAATGAGTGGGCAATTGACGACCCGCTCACCTGTTTCACCCCAGGGCAAAGCATCCAAAAACTGTCAGTCCTTGGCGTTTGGGAGCGGACTTCCAGAACTCAGACACAACGCCCTAGCGTAAGCTGGCTACATTGGCGGAGGTAGCAGGCGTTGCCACACCGCAGCAAGTGCAACCAGGGGGAGAAACTACCCTCTCCATTAGGGACATTTAAGGCATGACACTAGCCAGAAAGCGAACTGGCAGAGAAGAGACGCTGGCACCACCACCAGCAGCAGCAGCAGCAGCATTGGAAAAGGCGAATGAGTGGGCAATTGACGACCCGCTCACCTGTTTCACCCCAGGGCAAAGCATCCAAAGACTGTCAGTCCTTGGCGTTTGGGAGCAGACTTCCAGAACTCAGACACTAGGCCCTAGCGTAAATTGGCTACACCGGCGGAGGTAGCAGGCATTGCCACACCGCAGCAAGTGCAACCAGGGGGAGAAACTACCCTCTCCATTAGGGACATTTGAGGCATGATTTCAGCCAGGAAGCGAACTGGCAAAAGATGCTGGCACCACCACCAGCAGCACCGTTGGAAAAGGAAAAAGGTGAATGAGTGGGCAATTGACGACCCGCTCACCTGTTTCACCCCAGGGCAAAGCATGAAAGTCTGTCAGTCCATGGCGTTTGGGAGCGGACTTCCAGAACTCAGACACTAGGCCCTAGCGTAAATTGGCTACACCGGCGGAGGTAGCAGACGTTGCCACACCGCAAACACGTGCAACCAGGGGGAGAAACTACCTTAAACATTACAGATAAAAAAAATTAACTTTCCAAGCTAAGAGCTGGGTAACCCAACTTGGGCAGATTGAATTTAAGGAAGGCAATCTGCTCCATCAGATGAGGTGCCATGCGTGAGCGCTGTGGACTCCAGTCATAGAAAACACGCGCTCACTTTGAACAGTGGTTGGCGGACATGATAGTAGCTGCTGCGCAACCCATGAGAGTGCAGGCCACACACTCTTCTTTTCATCCCAGTAGCTAAGAGGATCAACATTAGGCGCAGAAGGAACTTCACAGAGGTAAAGTTTGACCATTTCAGCAGCACTACTCTCCTTTCTGCTGCTAGCTCTGTCAGATGGTCCAACTATACTCCCAAGTGCCTCTTCCCAAAACGCAGCTGCTCCACTCAGCTGTGTTGTGCTGCTTGTGGCACTGCTGCTGATGCTGCTGCTAGGAGTAGCAGACCACATCATCTCTTCCTCCTCCTGCACCTCTCCCTCCTCGGACAGCATTCCCATTTTACACTGCCAGTCACGCACCTTGTTGACCAATTGCTCCCGGTAGCTACTGAGAACATTAAATTTCAAAGCTAGCTTTCCCTTAATTCTTGGATCGCAAAGGCACGCTAGCATCATTTCGGGACTCTCTTCCATTCGTTTGCGAAGGTGTACTTTTAGCAGATCCTTCAGCTTCCTGACTATGGCTGCTATGTCAGGATGTAGAGTGCCACCTTGAACAGCCTCACGGTTTCCAAGGAACACATCCATCTTGCTGCCTAGATGGGAGAACACTGGGATTACCTGGGCCAGACTGGCAGTGTTTGAGCTTAAATTTTCTGTGGCATCCCTGAATGGTTTAAGGACTGCCACTAGCTGGGCGATCACTGTCCAATCCTCCCTATTCAATGGAGAGGTAATCCCAATATTGTGCTCTGAGGCAAGATTATGGATTGCCCTCTGCTGCTCCAAAATCCTCTCGAGCATGTCTAACGTGGAGTTCCACCGTGTACTGACATCCTGACGTAGGCAGTGTACGGGAAGACCTGACCTCTCTTGCTCTTCCCTCAAAAGTTGGCTAGCCTTAACACTATGGTGAAAGTGCCCAGCGATCTTTCTGCAGCGGGACAGAACTACTGCTGCCACATTAGTTCCTTCTGACATTGCTGCCTTCACTACAAGATGGATGATGTGGGCTGCACAGCGCACACCAACAATATGACCATCTCGCAGCGCTTTCACCATATTGGCACCTCCGTCAGTTACCACAAAACCAACTTCAACATTGGTGCCCGCCTCTGCTCCCACCCAAAGGCTAAACATTTTCCTCATCGCATGCAGAATGTTTTGGGAAGTGTGATTTTCATCCATCACTTCTGCATGGAGAAGGAAAGATCGGTAGCCTGCTGCAGCAGCTTCCTTAGACACACCGGGCTGCCACCAGTGTGCTGTCAAAGAAAGAAAGGCATGCTGGCCGCTAGGTGCACTCCACAAATCTGTAGTGAAATGAACAGACTGACCAGCAGCCTTGGAAAGCTCCTCTTTCACTGCTGCAACACAGGACCGATACAATGAGGGGACAATGTTCCTGCTGAAAGTGGAACGTGACGGAACTGTATATTGTGGAGCCACAGCCGCCATCAATTGTTTGAAAGGCTCCCCTTCGATCATAGAGAAGGATGCCCCTCCAACAGCAATGAACTGACCAATCAGTCGCGTTACTTTATTGGCCTGCTGTTTGGGCATTGACCTTTTGGATTGGAATGCCACAAATTGTTCCAGGGTGGGCTGGACATGCAGTGCTCCAACCTGCCTTGGTCTCTGGCTGCCAGCACTAGTTGCTGCTGCTGCTGCTGCTGCTATTGGCTCAGAAGAAGAAGCTGTTGGGGTTTTTCCACGGCCACCAGCTATGCTGCCTGCACTAAGTTTTCCCTCTGCATCTTTCCCCAATAGCACAGCGTTGTGTTGAGTGCTGAGGTGATGCTTCATGCTAGCACTGGTAAAATGGCCAGACACTTTCCCTCTGCTTATTAGCTTCCCACAATGTTTGCACTTTCCATAGCGCCCTTCTTCAACATTTTCAAAGTGCTCCCAAATTGGGGCGCGCATAGCCTTGGAGTGTGCCTTGGGTGCTGCTCCTACTGCTCGGGGTGGATGAACAGAGGCAGAACTAGTGGTGGTGGGACTGGTGGTAACAGTACTGGCCATAGTGGGACTGCTAATTGCTTTAGATTTGCTAGGTTTTGCTGCTGCTGCTGGTGGTGGTGGTGGTGGTGATGATCGTAGCGGAGAAGGTGGAGGCTCAGGGGAAAATTGTGCACTAGTCATTTGGACACTGCTCCCTGAGGAATCTGATTCCTGACCACTCATCTCCTCTACTTCCTCTGGCTCATAGTCTAGCTCTTCATTAGCCAGATCGAATGGAATTCCTGCTAGGCTGGAGCTAAGACTGATATCGTCGTGAGACTCGTGACTAGTAGTAGTGCGAGCAGGAAGAATAGACTCTGCACTTGGCCTCTCAGTCTCAGGCTCCTCTGCTACCTCGCTAGGTGGAGTTCCACTATGTGTAGCCCTCTCTCTAACTGTCTTTACAAAAATTTTGTAAGGACTTGGTGGCTTGCTAGAGGTACTAGGAGGACATGGCGTGGCGGTAACAGTGGGAACAGTAGGCGCAGCACTAGTGGTGGTAGAGGCGGTAGAGGTGGGGGTGGTGGTGGTGGTGGTTTTCCCTACAAAGGAATGAGATCGCTTTGGTTTGGGACCCCTCTGAGTCTTGCTGCTAATTTGGCTCTGCTTGGTACCTTGCATGCTGCTGGTGGATGGGGAAGATGCTGCTTGGGGCAAAAGGCACTTCTTTTTAGTCACTGGGCTGGTACTACTTGTGCTACCCTTTAACTTTGAACGTGCTTCTGGTGCTTTAGGCTTTCCGTAAAAAACCATAGAGCTTGTGGGCCTAGCCGCACTACTACTGCCTGCTTTTGGTGCCTTTCCTTTACTTGATGATCCTTCAAGCAATGCTTCCCCAAATGATAAGCGAGAGCTTGGCCTACTTGGCCGACTAGACTGACGCAAAGGCTGCATCTTAGAACTGGTGGTGGTGCTGGTGGTGGTGCTGGTGGTGGCGGTGGTAGATGGAGCTTGTCCCTCCTTAGTCCCAAAAGGAGGATCCATTTCAAATTTTGTGTTGTGTGTGTAGTGTAGTGTAGTGTTTAAAAAACTATAAAAAAAATAAAAAAAAATAAAAATAAAAAAAAAGGAAAAACGAATTAAAGACAAAAAATTAGAGGAAGTGCTCTTCAGTGCTACTGCTTAAAAAGTAAAACTATGCACTACTGCACTGTGCTGTGTGCAATCTGCCAAAGTGCTAAAGTTATTTAAATTATTAACTCAAGATTAACTATTTAATAACTAGCAGTATTTTATTTTTAATTTGAATTTACACGGGCCTAAGAGCTTAGCCTACTACTATGCTAGCCTAAAGCTATATTTCCTTACTATAAGTCTACCTCTAGGCAGACGCTCTCAAACCCACTAAGCTAAAGTGAGGTTAAATCAGACTCAGTATATGATTTATTAATTAATATTAAGTTATATAATATTAATAGATTAGAAATAATTTACTTATATATTATGTATTATAGATAGAAGAATATAGATTATGAATTAGAATTTAGAATTAGAATTACTTATATTATAGATTATGAATTAGAATTTATATTGTTATATATTATTTATAATATATTATAGATTAAGATTAAAGAAGATTAGAATTATTTTAGTACTACAGCTAGTAGCTTGAAGCTTTGCTTAGTACAGCTCGTCACAGTCAATTTTTCTTGAAAAGAATTAGAAATAAAATAAAATGTCACAGCAAAACAGTTAGCTTCACTGCTGGCTGCACTCACTAGCCCAACAAGTTCACTTCACTGATGGACTGAGGTGAGCAAAACACTAAGGGTACTTTTAATAAAATTGAAATAAAATGTAACATAAATGAGAAAATCTTTGCAAAACAGTTAACGTCACTGCTTGCTGATCAAAAAAAAACACAGCACTTATGCGGCTGCACTCACTAGCCCAACAAGTTCACTTCACTGATGGACTGAGGTGAGCAAAACAAATGAAATAAAATGAAAGATTAATTAAGAAAAATTGACTTGGTCTCTTGCTGTTGCTAAAACAAAGCACAAACTATAGAGCTGCAGCACCAGTACTAATAAGATTAGCTGAACTATACGCTAGTAGTAATTATTTAATATTATTACTTTTATTTATAGCTAATTTAATTAACTATTAAGACAAGAAAGAATTATAGAATTATTGATATTACTGATTTTAGATTAGACACTAGTAGATGTCTTGAATGTCTACAGTACACTCTACACTAGTATACTATTACTAACTATAACTGACAAATATATATATAATTTTATAATGAATTCAATTATTAATTATATTAATTAATATTACTGATTTTAAATTAGACACTAGTAGATGAATGTCTACAGTACACTCTACACTAGTATACTATAGAATATATATATATATATGACTGACAAATATATATATATATAATAATGAACTATTAAATTATAGATTCTATTAAATTATTATTTATAAATTCTATTTCATTTATTTAAGCAGGACAGGCAATAGGCACTAGTGCCAGCCCAGGGCAAGGGCACCCCAGTGCCACTGAGGCACTGGGTGCACTGTCAACTCAACAGCACTTACACTACAGTTGATGACAAATTAAATAAAAAAAATTAAATTAATCAAATTATTATTATTAATTATATTAAGTAGCACTGAAGTGAGGATGAAGTACACTGTGAGAAATGGCAGGCTAAGGCTTACCAGTCTCACACAGAACAGAACAATCTCTCTCTGTAACGCTCGGATGCAGCACAGCAGTGTTGCCAAAGCAGTCACAGCGAAAAATGAATGGATCTCTCAGGCAAGCTCTGGTCTTATAAAGGCGCCTTCAGAATTCAAAAAACAGCAGCACAGGCATTGGACGAGACCCTTAGCGTGACGTCACAAGAGTGAGCTGATTGGACAGACGAGATCAGCTCACTCCTGTTTGAAATTTTGGCGGCTGCGCGGCAAAAACGAAGACGATCACGAAGAATCTTCGATTCTTCGTGGTGTGTGTCTTCGTCTTCTCCTTCGTTTTGCCGGCACTGTATTCTCTTCGGCGTGTCTTCGGAACGAACAAAAAAACGGCCTCTTCGTGCTCGTTTTCATGTTCGCCCGAAGACGAATGCGCAAGTCTACTATCTATCTATTATCTATCTATCTATCTATCTATCCATCTATCTATTATCTATCTATCTATCTATCCATCCATCTATCTATCTATCCATCTATCTATTATCTATCTATCTATCTATCTATCCATTATCTATCTATCTATCTATCTATCTATCTATCTATCCATCTATTTATCTATCTATCTATCTATCTATCTATCTATCTATCCATCTATCTATCTATCTATCCATCTATCTATTATCTATCTATCTATCTATCTATCTATCTATCTATCTATCCATCTATTATCTATCTATCTATCCATCTATTATCTATCTATCTATCTATCCATCCATCTATCTATCCATCTATCTATTATCTATCTATCTATCTATCTATCTATCTATCTATCTATCTATCTATCTATCTATCCATCTATCTAGCTACACTCTGTATGTAGACAGCCACAGACAGCCTTGCAGTTACATGTGCAGTAACCTAACTAAGGTTGATTCTGAGTGGATCCTTGATATGCTCCTTCAGTGCTTTCTCTGAGCAGCCTGTTTTGACGAGCTTCGTGGGAACCCAACAGCTCAATGGTTACACTCAATTTATTATCAGTATGCGTCTGCATTAACACCCCGGGGGTCGATAAGCATTTTATTTCAATATGACCTGAAATTACTGTTATGTTTCAGAATTCAAAAGAAAATCACTTTGGGTTGTTTCTAATGGCTTGTGGGATGATTTTAATCAAACTTTTAGTTTGCGGTACGTATCAGAATTTCGGTATCAGCTCAGATATAGCTATTTGCTGCAGATGGAAATACCCTAGGTTTCACCTTCAACTCTTTCACCCAACGGGCACCCGAACGCGATGTTTTACAAAGCTGAGCCAAACACCAGGGGAATCAGCATCGCTTACTTCTGCTTTATGGAATCTACAATTATGACAAAAAGAAAGGAACGCACTATGTGTGTGTTTTTTTTTTCTTACTTTACCGTAATTCTATCTGTAGAACAGAAAGTCTTCCATTTAGCTAAAAGCTGCCCACGTTTGCACCCATTAGGTTGTGTGGCGTGCGTGACACCGAAGAACTCTCCCTTGTTTTACATACTATCATCGTCAAAAATCCTCCTACGCTTTTCTGTTTATAAAAATGCTTGGTGGGGGGGGGGGGGAAGGAAATTTATTAGAAATTTATCAAAACTTTCTTTATAGAAGAAAAAAAAAAACATATTGTGAATTTAAATAGAAGAACCCAAACAGGGTATGAAGAAATAAGCAATATTATAAAATAAATGATAAAATAAGTCAGAAAGGGTATGTTGCTGCTACTGGAACATAATAAATCCTTGTCTGTTTGCACTTTTTGTGTTTTTTTTTCCAATTTTGGATACTAGTTCATGTATTAAATTAAATAATGATATATATATATATATATATATATATATATATATATATATATATATATATATATATATATATATATATATACATATATACTGTCACTAGATCAGGAACATTCAAGCATTTCAATAATTATATATATATATATATATATGTTGCTGCTTTGGGCTATCTTGATATCCCCTCCTGCTTCCGCACTTATTATTCCTGCTAATATAGTTCACATCTTAGGGAATCATTTCCCATCACTAAAGGCTGAGGTTCATTATTTATATTGGCGGTTCAATCATCAATTTGCTACATGAAAAGTATCCGTATGGCAAGCAAAGACTGAAGGAATGGCATCGCCCTGGTGGAAAATCCCACTAGGTGGTCCATCACGCGTGAGAGCCGAGACCCTAAAAAAGAACATCCCAGAAATCCCATAGAGGATTCACGAAGTCAAAAGTAAGGATCCAGTCGGAGTGTAAATGCTACATTTGTTATGCTAGAAACACAAAGATACTTTAAGAAGTGGCCCATGATCTAGAGCTGGTTGGAAGCTACCCTGACGGCAGGGTCTGGTCAAACCCTGGTAGCCCTTCGTCCTCCCGAGGTCGATAAATGACTGCCGAGGATGGGGTATTAAATATTAATGGCATCTAGTATTCAGCTGCCGATTCGAACCCAAGGGGAAAATGGCAGCCTGCATTACTTTAATGGTTACCCAGACCTCTGTAGCCCGAGCCTACACGTATGTAACACATATTGTCCGCATGCCGTGTCTGTATGTATGTAACTGTTCTATAATTGTGCATCTCTGCCTCGTGCAAAATGCATCATTTCCTAAGCATGGAAAATAATAGCCATGGGGATTATCGCAAATACATTTATTTCCATATGAATGTCTATTTTAGATGACAGACATACTTGTGCAACTAATGAGTCATAATTCAGATATATGTATATATATATATATATATATTGGCACACCCATACTGACAGATAATATAACATCTTAAACCATTTTTTTTTTTTAAACAGCTTTTTCCCCATATATATGTCAACGTACATACGCCATTATACACCATGCAATTCTACTGATTCAGATTCAGCGTGGATGAAGGCAATTCACATAAGGCACAAAGAAAAAATGTTAGAGAAATAATTGAGGAAATCCAATACACATTTTTGTGGTAATCAGGTAACCGGTAGAGATGAGTCTCTGTGGTGTACGTAACACACAAGAACCGTAAACTAATTATGGTTTATGGATTCTTCGTGAAATGCATTAACCTCCCCTACTGGAGTCCTGTCCATGTCAGTCAATACAGTCACCCCCTGAGCCTTGAAAAAAAATAAAATGATATCTATATATATATATATACTGTATATATACCGGTATATTAAATGGTCATATATACACACATATATAATATACGCACACATACTGTAAATAATATACAGTATATATACACATATGTAATATATATGTATATATATATATGTATATATATATATATACACTGTATATATATATATATATATATACATATATATATACTGAATATATATTACATATGTGTATATATACTGCATATTATTTACAGTATGTGTGTATATGATATATGTGTGTATATGTGACCATTTTTCTAATTCACTTAAGTCAATCGCCATTTGACTTCTTGCACCAGAAGGTCTACCGTGTTGCAGACCTTTGTATCATCTGCAAAAAGACATTCCTTGCCATTAACTCCTTCTGTAATATTACTAATAAAAATATTCATAATTAGGGACCCCGATACTGATCCCTGAGGCACCCCACCAGTGACAAGTCCTTCCTCTGAACATACCCCACGAACTACAACCTTCTGCCTCCTGTCACTCGACCATGTCGTTAGCCGTCAACTACTTTGACATCCAAACCCAAACACTGTTTCTTTTAATTAGGACATTTGTACACACATTTTCCATCCATGAATGTGTGCTTTTAGTCAATTGTCGTTCTATTATTAAGTCTCGAGTCAAGGGTAATTTCGACTTAAAAAAAAAAAAAAAAAGCAGAAGAAACCCTTTGTCATGACTGAATGATTTGCCCAGAAGGTATTTTTATATTTATGTAGTATTGTCATCCAGTTTAGCTCAGGTAATCCCCGTGAGTGCTTGGTCCACTTGACACTTTTCTGTATTAAAGGATTTAGCTCCTTTAAGGCAAAGGAGGAGGTTTTCCAGTTATTCGTTGGGTGCGGGTCTCCCTGCATTAACTAAAATCATAGAATTTGACAGCAAATAAGACCTGATGTAGCGACTCAGACGTAATCAGTCGTTGGCCTCCTCTTAAATCCCCTCACTGTATTACCCTCTACCACTTCTGCTGGGAGGCTGTTCCACGTATCTACCATCCATGCCCTATACTCCCAGTATAGTGGAACAAAGTATTTCTTTAATATTTCTTTTGACATTGTAGAGCTGCATGTGTTTTTTTTTTGTAACAGTTACACCTTGATGTGTTGGTTCTTTGAAAACCATAAGCATTGGTTTATCGGTTGTGACATATGAGATAGGTAATTTCCTAGTTTATCATTCATTTCATGATCGGTGATACTGAGAAAGGTTACAACGTTTCCATGCCCTGCCAGGAACTTCTCTTTCTCTGTGGTTACTGGTGGGCAGTGGAACTAGGTCTTCGGGCATTGCCTTTACTAATACCATTATTTAATAAAGTCTTCAGAAGCAGGTAACAGGTTAAAAAATAATAATTTAAATCACAAGGTGAGAATAAAAAAACTGTTTTAAAAACCACGAAGAGTTGCATAGCGTTGTGTCCTCAGTTGTACTCCATCCTAGAGAAAGATGTCCTCCTCTGTATGTGGAATAGAGCCAATTGACTCCGGCTGCCATGTTTTTTTTATATTTAGTCTACGTTAAATAGAGGCGATATTGAAGCAGGAGAAAGAGAAGTAATGTTACTGGACTTAGATCAACCAGAGCGCATTTATATAAATGAACAGGTAAGACACAGATCCGGATCTAGAGATTCTAGACAGAAACATGTAACATACAGTATGCATTTTTCACGCTTATTCCAGATTCTGTACGGATTTATTGCTAGGAGTGAAAAGTATCGTCAAATGTAAAGGTTCTAAGAAAACAGTTTTTTCTTCCTGTTGTTCCTAATATATTAAATTATGCAAAATTATTTGCAGGGGAAGGCTGGAACCGTTTGGCCCGGAGGCTGGCAAGTACAACCCATTGCCCGCTGCCCATACATACGCACACTAACACAATCACACCATATATCAGGTTACCTGGCCAGGTGCTCGCCTTCAGACCAGCGTTAAATGTCCTTACTGAGCTCCCTCCTCCCTGCCCTTTTTGAAGAATTTGGACTGGTCGAGGGGGCGATTGTCCCTTTTGTTGTGTTTAGAACATTATTGATACCTTCATTGACGTATCCTCCTGAAAATAGAAATCGGTTCCCGCGTCTAGACATGCAATGCTTTGCTCAGTGATACAAAATGGTTACAGGTTAATTCTATTTTATTCTCAAATATAAGGCTATGGTACGGTTTGATTACCACGATGGCTTATAGAGCCTCCTATTCGGGAGGTGAATGTTTCCGAGTTAGCCTAAAGCATTACGGCACTTAAGTTCCAACAAAGGTCAGGAAGACAAACTTTGTCATCAACAAACATACCGTATTTGCTCGATTATAAGACGACCCTGATTATAAGACGACACCCCAAAATCTGAATATTAACTTAGGAAAAAAGAAAAAGCCTGAATATAAGACGACCCTAAAGGAAAAAAGTTTTACCAGTAAATGTTAATTCATGTAAACTATTTTTTTTAATAAAAGCTATGATTGAGAAAAATATTTTTTTTGTTTTTATTTCTTGTATTTTCCAGCCTGTCCCCCAGTTACGCACATCTGCCCCCAGGCTTGCCACACCAATATGGCACTGTGGCCCATGATATGCCTTTTAACCCTCTATATGCCACTGTGCCCCATGGTATGCCTTTTGACCCCCTATATGCCACTCTGCCTCCAGAAATGCCTTATACCCCTATATCCCATTCTGGCATTTAGGGGGTTAAAATGCATATTATGGGGCAGAGTGGCATATAGGGAGGTATAAGGCATTTCAGGAGGCAGAGTGGCATTAAGGGAGTTAAAAGGCATTGTATAGAGCACTCTGCCTCCAGAAATGCCTTATACCCCTATATGCCACTCTGGCATTTAGGGGGTTAAAAGGCATATTATGGGGCAGAGTGGCATATAGGGAGGTATAAGGCATTTCAGGAGGCAGAGTGCTCTATTAAATGCCCCCTTAACGCCACTCCAGAAATGCCCTATGCCCCCATTTAACTAACACACACACACACACTCTCTCCCCCCCCCTCCCCTCTCCCCTCTCCTCTCTCCTCTCTCCCCTCTCTCCCCTCTCAGCCCTCTCTTACCGGTGCTTCCAGCCGGGGCAGCGGGTTGACGTCGCCTTCTGCTGCAGCCGGAAGGAGGTGGAGTTGGCAGCGGGGGTTTGTATGCGTCCGTCGCGTATACTTTCCCCGGCTGTCAGAGATCAGAGATCTCTGACAGTCGGGGAAGGTCTTCGCGACGGACGCAGACAACCCCCGCTGCTAGCCACACCTCCTGATGGGGGGGGGTGAGACAGGAGGATCCAGGTCCCCTGCAGCGGTGCGGGGGATCTGGATCTTAGTCTCCTAATCAGACTCTATTTGAGGTCTGATTAGAAGACGACCCCGATTAGAAGACGAGGGGTATTTTTCAGAGCATTTGCTCTGAAAAAAACCTCGTCTTATAATCGAGCAAATACGGTAATACTAGTAGAGTTCTAGGATAGTTCATACTACCCTGTAATCATGGAATTATAGGTTTGCTCAGCAAAGCTCTTGTTTTTAGCCTAAGGATCGAGTGTCTGGCTCTTGAGGTCAGGTGATCAACTCACCATTTTAAGTCCTTCCAGCATTCTTCTAGCAGTCTAGATGGGCCAAATGGTTTTTATCTACCATCAACGTCTATGCTTCAAATATGGCTGATCCCTGCACCCTTCTTTGCTATTTTGCTTCTAGAGATGCATGGCAAAGTTGGAAAATCAACAAAATCAACAAAAATAAATATCTTGCAGGTCAGTTTAAATTTAGTGATATGTAAAGTTCTACACAAAATTCTATACAAAACCCATACAATTGTAGCAACGCAGTTCCTGAGATATTCATCTGAAAATGGCTGAGGACATTTCATCTACTGCAGGGACAACTGGAACTCTTTTGTATCATTCATTGTAGCCAAATTTTAATATTAATATTCCTGAGACACAAAATTCCAAGGATCTGCCATTCCAAGCCAATAAATGTATTGCGTCAAATAATGACAACAGATAAGAACATTAGATATCAATAAGGAGAAGATGTTTAGAACAAACGGTTTCCTTTGCCTTGACTCTGAAGCTCCTCTTTCCCATCTTGTCTTTTTGCAGATGCTCCTCATCTTTATTCTGTGGCAAAACCCTTATGATGTCACATGCATAATAATTGGCTTTTTCTGGCCCGATTATTATTAACTATTTCCAAGTAACAAGCATGTAGTTTCACATGGAGCAAACTAAAGGTCCCATACAATACACATATGAGGTGGACATTGGACATATACTCTGCCATTGTCCAAAAGCTTCCCCATTGAGCGAATTTCTGGCAAGAGCGCACAGACCAGACAAATAATTCCATAATTATGGGTGGTTTTGGTTAAAATCAGGGTATTTTCATTATGATATATTTCTGTCTTCACTATTTGATTATTCTCTATCTCGCTACTAGTTAAGGGGGGAATTTTGTCCACCCAATGTTAGGTATGTTCTTACTTGTCACAGATGAGTTTACTCGATATTAAGAGAAAACAGATGTATCTAGAAGCAGTATGGAGTATGTTGATACTTTAGAATTGAACAATTTATTACATTTATTGTCATTTCTTGACAATTGAAATCTAACATGCACAATGGAAGCGCTCTTTGGACTTCGAAAAGCTCGTTCTCTGTTCCCACTACTCATTGCCAATTATTACAAGAACGCTTTCAATATAAATTTCCCCCACTGCGTTATCTCCTAATTCCAGTGAACTCTTATTGTAATTTCTAATCACGTTACAGTACGAGAGACCCCCTTCACCAAGGACGTGAGTCATTTCATAGATCAAAGGCCACCCACCCCCACATTCTCACAACTCGTAGAGAGGCACGTGTTTCTAATAGTGATATTTTTACAAATAACTCAGAAAAAAAAACCCTATACTATTATAGGTTTCAATTCATAGTAAATGAAACAGTGAAACAGTTTAATTTAGGGTCAGAGGGCAATTTATTTTTCCAACATCGTACGGGGAAGCCCAAAAAAACGTTGCGCTGTTTACACAGAATCAGGTGGTGGGCTAATGTGAAAAAGGAAAGTACGCGGGCCCAAAAAAAGTGAAAACAAAAAAATTCTCACAAAAAGATTCTCTTTTAATGTTCTATCGCTGAATGGAACATCTTCTATTATCAATTTCCCATAAAGAAACAGAGATTCTTCTGCTAAGGTCTCCAAATGTATTGTAGAAGGAAGAATATACTGACTTCATGATTTTGGATGTCATATTTTATCTTAAAGATCTTTTTTTTCTGTGGGGGTTTATTCCCAGTAGTGCTTCAAAGCAGGCCCAGACTGGGACAAAAATAGGCAAATGACCAATTGTTATACCACCTGATTTGTGTCAAACATTCACCGACAAAGGCATATGATAAATAACTAAATTAACACAGAGTGGAAATCACTTAGCACCTATGGTTTATATGAACCCTTGGTGACAGGACAGCTGGAGTCTTGCACTCAGAATCACTTGGAGAGCATCTGGAACTCTTTGCTCATCACGCCTGTTGTCTGGGTAGCCATCAATTGTTTTTTTTGGTGAACGGCACTTAAAGAAATGTTTAGATCTTGGGTGATGGGCTTGTTATTCTCCTGGGGGAAAAAAAGTGTAACACCATGTTTACAGATATGTATGAGATGAGAACAAAATTAGATTTAGCTTCTGGAGGAGTTAGCGTGACTAACGGAGGATTCTGACCCTTTTTTCTTTCAGAAATGCCCACATCTGCAGACGGAGAACAGAAGCTCTATATACTTCATGCGTCATTACATAAACGTGTTGTAATATAAGCACAACTTATATGATGTGTCTGTCCTTGTACGGAAAGACATTTTTTTCCCTAAAAAACTTTCCACAGGACAGAAAGTAGAATTTTCTACCACTTTTTAGCATTTCGGTGAAATATTTTGTCCAACGTCTGCAGATAAATGCAAATAAAAGTTTCGTCTTAAATGATTACTTCTTGTAAAATTACGATGATTAACATATTTATAATATATACATTACATTTATTTATATAGCGCTCCCACACTCCAAAGCTCTATTACAATAGGGGACAGTGAAAATATTTAACATTAATATTTAAGTCACAAATATAGTCAGTATTGTAATAAAGCTAAGTTTAACTTAAATAAAAATACCCTTTCTTGGTCTTGTGTAAACAAAATAAACAAAAACAACACCCGCTGGGCATTAATGAAAAGAACTCCATAGACAAAGCATTTAAAACCACTGGATTTTGTGTGTTTTAGTGATGTTATTTGAATAGGGTTTATACCACTAGATAATTAAATGAATCTGCCAATTAAAACACTGAATAATTGTACATGAATAACAAAAAACATGCTAACATTTACAATAGACAGCACGCTGTGAAATTACCGGTACTTATGCTACTTTTTTAATGGTATTGGGGGAAGACATTTTAAGCTGCACGCTGCTCTTCCTGCTGCATCTGGCATGAGCTCTTGCATTCAGGAAGTCCAGTATAAAGAATATCTATGATTTAAAATAGTGATTAAATGTTATATCTACAGATGTGTATACATGTAAAGCAGATCTGTCGTAGTAAATACCCCGCAAAGCCCAACTGCTAACTGCTTAGATGTAATGTAAAGAAGAAGAGGGAGGTAGATGAATGAAGCAGCCTCCCAGCTGAAGAGGTTGAGTCTAATACAGTGAGGGAATTTAAACATGCATGGGAAGCGAGACATGCTCTAGCTGCCATACTTGCCTCGCAACAATTCGGAATGACTGTACATCTGTCACCACGGTGACCAAATTTACATCCTTATCTTTTAGTTATATAGCGCCAACAGTTTACGCAGCGCTTAATACAATACATATATTCAAGGGGTCTGACAAGACGAGAATTGACAGACTAAGACAAATCGATACATTAGGTGGAGAGGCTCGGCTCGCAAGCTTACAATCGTTATATACTTTTTATTCCAAGGGTGCATGATAAACGCAATGCTGATTTCATTACATTAAATATCACTTGAATTATTGACCCTGTACTCATAAACCCACCATTCTTACCGGGAACTTTATATAAAAGCACCATACGGTGAGACGGCAAGGGTCCTCAACTCCTATTGCATCTGTACGCAAATCCATTGGCTAACCACCCTGTATTTTAATGGTACAACGCTGCGGAATATGTTAGTGCTTTATAAATAAATAGTAATAATAATAGTAATAATAATATTAAATATCAGGATCTGATTGACTTTAACGCTGTCTTTTGAGGTGCCGACGGATCGATCTAATCTGGTTTTCTCACACCAGGAATCCTGGGAATTAACATTTCTTGAGTACACAAAAAAAAAAAAGAATATTGCATCCTGATCCCTTTTATAACGAAGGGGCTGCATGATCTGTGTAATTGGCCACCTATTAAAGGATTACTTGGCGTGCCAACCGGTGGATAAATATTGGGTATGAAGACGCTGTTAAATTCTAAGTCGGGCCGTACATAAACAATACGTTCGAATAACTTTATTTCAATTTACAATCTGAACAGGTTCATTGAATACACAAAATTGGGGAAAAGGGGGAAGGACGCCATCTGCCGGACCACTTCCTGCTTTGAGTGTCACGTCCTCGATTGACGCGTCCAAAGGAACAGGATTTGTTATGTCCTCCATGTACTGATTTTTTAACGCACCCCGAGTAACCGTCGCACAAAAATAAACATCACCACCTCTGCTCGGAAGCTGTTCCACTTATCTACCACCTTCCCAGTAAAATGAATAAAAAAGTAGCACTTTATAAACAACCAATTCGTGAAAGAAAAATATATATATATATATTTTTTTTAATAATTTGTGTTTCTTATGTCAAACTACAGTATTTATCAGTTGGGCTTTTCACTTTTTGAACATCAATATTTCTATCATTTATTGCACTTTTTTTTCTTATTTGGTCAAATACCAATTTACCATCAGTCATTTATTTTCAAAAGCCAAGCCGTACTGACCTGAAATAATGATTTTCCTACTAGTTTCAATGGTTTTATGTGAATTAATCACTCTTACATGCCAAGAAGTTTTTGCTATGAATTTCCTACGAAACGTACACAATCAACGACGTGCCCCCCCCCCCCCCCCGTTGCAGCTTCATTTGCTTCTTACAGCTTCTTGGTTTTTAAAAACTAGAACAATTAGCAGGTGTTTTTTGTTTTTTTTTTAAATTATCAAATACTGTGCCGCTCAAATAAATATGAACAAAATCCCCAAAAAGTTCCAGTTTGTGAGTCATTCTTCGGTTACTGAACCGTAATTCGATTACTAGCGCTTCCTCTAATTTGGTATTCGAAAAAAGCTCGTCTGGATGAAAAAATGATCGAAAGATGACTCTTAAATGAGAATTTACATTAGGAAACCACGTAAAGCTGTATCGGAACATCACGCGAGAATCAGAAGATGTGCGGCAAATGAGCAGAAAAGATCATTTTTAGGTTTTCTGTCATCCTCAAGATGGTTCTTTGGCTCAAAAAAGTATTTTTCTATACATTTTAACCATTTCATTTAATGGTTTATTTCCCCATGCGATTGCCCGGGGCTTTTGTAAATACATATAAAAATGTATTTTTTCTGACCAAATTTCTGAACTTTCAGCAAACAACAACAACAAACAATGTCTTTTCATAAAGTTCCAGTTGTCCAGTTGACAAAGTTCTATACACCGTCACGGTTACAATGTCACAGAACACATAGGGGTCCTATGCATCATATGGGCGCAAATCCTTACGATTCAGCTCATGGGATATATATATATATATATATATATATACATTATAAGGCTTCCAGCCGAGGGTTAATGTTATGTCTGCTTAAATTAAATATATAAAGTATAAAGATTCCACAAAGCATACTTCCGAACAAGAGGTCATAGAGGGTTAGATGCATATATATATGTACATACTGTACAGCGTAAGGAAGTTTGTCTTTACTGAGAGGGTGGTAGATAAATGGAGCGGCCTTCCACCAAAGGTGGTAATGGGTAAACAACACAGAGTCATTGGCACTTATCTGGAACCTTTTTCTTTAGAGCTCATTTGGGTCATTTTTTACAGAAAATATCTTTTTCGCTCTCTTTATTATTAGCATCCCTTGCGGGAAGTGACAGGAAGTCCCACGGACGTCAGTGGGTGGTCCCGCTGACATCGGTGGGCGGTCCCGCTGACATCATGTGACACGCCGCTAATTAAAGGGGGAAAAGGCGTGGAGTGGGACGTGTCAGAACGCTGCTCTCGCGGCCCTGAGTTTTCCAGTGGCGACCCAGAGACTCCAAAAAGCGATATTATTATTATTAGGTGCATTTTTACACTTTTATACAATTTTTCAGTGACTTTTCCCGTCCTTCAGAGGCCCTTGTAAATCAGACAGTAAAGGTAAAATTTCTAACACTCAAGCCTCTTCCTGAATTCTGCCCCGGTGCACGGAATCTAAGTATCGTTTTTGTAATCAATCCGCGGCAGAGAAACATCGATCCTATAGGAATGCCCAAATTCCGCAAAGGCATTAGATAACGAAATCTTGGAGAAGGTTAAAACAATTCATGACTCTCAAGAAAAGTTATATTTCTGTTCGGAAAACCATTCCATAGCCCGAGTCCCAAATCCGAGAACAAAAGATGAGGCGTCTATACATAATTACGACAATACGTACATATCTTCGAATTTTTCACAGCAAAGCGTATCGATTTACAGTAAATTTGGGTTTTATTTGCGCAAAATGAGTAAGCGTCTTTAGGTCTCTGTAATTTTGAGAAAACCTGTTTGCTCGTAATCTAGGTCAGGTTTTTAACAGACATTAGGCGTGATTTATAAAGGAATTTCTAGGTGCAATGCCTTAAATCTAGTTTGCACCATGATAGTGTCTACTTACTAAAGGATGAGTAAGCAGGAGAGTTAAGGTTTCGGCTCCCTGACTTCACTATCCTTTATAAAGGTCTGACCCCAGCGAACGTCTGGTGTATAGGAAGAGCTTGGCTGGCCCTGTATAATGTATAGTTAAAGCGGTGAGATCGCTTCCAAGTCTCCTCATACATTGAATAATACATTATACAGGGCCGGCTAATCCGTTCTAGCTGGAGGAACCAAAACTCTCCTGCTAACTCTCCTTTTAGTGAATAAGCCCCAATGTCATGTATTAGCAGAATTGTCAACCTTTATACGTTTGTTGTGGACGCAAGCTTGCATGGTCATTTTGTTGGTTAAAAAAAATTTAAATGTCCGATTTTTACGGCGCCTATTTGTTCACAAATCTACTTTTTAGTATGACTGTTGTATTCCTGAAATTGGTGTCACTAAATCTTATTATTTTTTTTTTTTTTAAAGTCACGGTTTTCAAAAAGTTCTTCTTTCTGTGTACCTGCGAGGCATTTATTAATCACCCCAATTACTACATTTTACTTAAAATTTCATGGTGGAGTCGTATTCTACAAAGCTGGTGCAGCGTTTAATAATAAATATCAGTCCTACACGTGAAAAAAATTATTTCTGTTGTTTTAAATATGAATTGAATAGATTTGACCAAAAATGCATGCTAAATATTTTTGTTATCATGTTAAACCGATAATAATCATGTAAAAAACATGTTTTAAATATAATAATAATAATAATATAATAATGATTTTTAAATGAAACAAAAATAGCTAAAGTATGCAACTCTTAAGTTACAACAGTTAGGTAAAAAAAAGTAGCATTACAGCTATAGTTACATAATATTTTAATATTTAAAGTAATAATTTTATCATAAAATTATTTTTTAAGTTATAATAAATTATTGGTGATTTTTGGCCTTTTTTTATTCTGTTCTGTATTTTACTTTACAGGTTTTAGATATGTGCTAAGTTTTTCTTGGCAATTTTAATATGAATATTAATATCAATGCCAGGGCACAGATTAAAAATATGCACATTAAGAAATGATGGAACATAAAATTTTAGCAGCCAAACATTTTTGGTCTTTTTGTGGTGGAGATGTGGCGTCATATCCCCACGCTCAGCACAAAGAACACACGAGACCCTCCTGTACTGGGTGAGCAACCCCCATAAATACACCACAGAAAGAGAAGACAGAGGAAAGGGAGGGTAAAAGATTTTTCAAAAAAACACACATTCTTTTGTTCTATCCGAATTGCCACTGTATTTTGGTCCTTGATTCCCGCTCCTTGCTGGGGAGGCATGAATGGGGTTTTATCACCATCTACTTAATTACTTAATTGGGGTTGAATACATTATAGGGAAGCAGCTATTGCTAATTACTTGTTACTTGTTACTAAGATTTACACTACCATTCAAAAGTTTGGGGTCAATTAGAAATTTCTTTCTTATTAAAAGAAAAACACATTTTGTCCACTAAAATAACATGAATTGGATCAGTAATCCTGCGCAGACAGATTTTTAATGGAATCTCTTCATAGGCGTACAGAGGCCCTTTATCACTCCCATCACTCCTGTGTTCCAATGGCCCTTTATCACTCCCATCACTTCTGTGTTCCAATGGCCCTTTATCACTCCCATCACTCCTGTGTTCCAATGGCCCTTAATCACTCCCATCACTCCTGTGTTCCAATGGCCTTTATCACTCCCATCACTCCTGTGTTCCAATGGCCCTTTATCACTCCTATCACTCCTGTGTTCCAACGGCCCTTTATCACTCCCATCACTCCTCTGTCCCTATTGCCCTTTATCACTCCCATCACTTCTGTGTTCCAATGGCCCTTTATCACTCCCATCACTTCTGTGTTCCAATGGCCCTTTATCACTCCCATGACTCTTGTGTTCCAATGGCCCTTTATCACTCCCATCACTTCTGTGTTCCAATGGCCCTTTATCACTCCCATCACTCCTGTGTCCCAATGGCCCTTTATCACTCCCATCACTTCTGTGTTCCAATGGCCCTTTATCACTCCCATGACTCTTGTGTTCCAATGGCCCTTTATCACTCCCATGACTCTTGTGTTCCAATTGTACGTTGTGTTCGCTGATCCAAGTTTAAGTTTAAAAGGATAATTGATGGTTAGAAAACCCTTTTGCAATTATGTTACAGCCAGAAATGTCCTTGTTTTCCATAAAAACAGCTGAGTGACCCCAAACTTACGCTAGTGTAAATCAACGAATCAATCAAACAATAATATACTTACACTATATATGGAACCTCTTAACAGAAATGAAGAAGCCTATGAAGACCACTGCCAGAGGTTCAAATGTTGCTTGTTGCTTAAAACTGCTTTTTTAGTATTAATATTTTTTTAATCATTATATTTTTTGGTGATCCAGATAAAAACAAACATTTAGCATGTTGCATTGTTTTAATCCATCCAGCTAAGTGTTGTGTATAGTTTGATCGCTGATCTCTGTAGCCTGACAAATGATCCTTGTACTTCACCCCGTCCTTATCATCTAAAGCAGTAGTTTTTACTCTGTAGTGTAGAATAAGGTCAAGTGATAGATTTTCCAATCAGATTGGGGGGAAAAACACCATAGTAAATTGCGCAAAACTGTACATTTTCAGCCTCTTTTTAGCATCTGCGTTTAATTTTACAGTAGAGTAAAAGTAGAAGCCTCTGGATTTTTAACCCATGCCTAAGGCACGCTATGTAGAGACGAAGGGTCCGGAGCAGAATGGTCACAACTGATAAAAATGAATTACACGTTAATTAAAATAATGAGTCCAATATAAAAATGAGTGTGCATTACTAAACAGTTTGTTTTAAGTGTAGCACATAGTAGGCATGAAGATTGTAGACAGAAAAATGTGACGGATATATTATACACAGCTGCTGCTCCCTCTATTAGCTTTCTTGCCTTATCTGTCACCAAAAGACCCTAAAGGGAATAGCTTTTTAAATGACAGCACAGGCAAATAAAGACCCCTTTGGGACGTCGGCTAAATGCTTTTAAAGGCACCACTTCTGTGGCTGTAAAGTGCAATGGATTGCCTTAAGGGGATGGACTCCCTGGGAATAGGTCCCTTTAAAATCTTCATTTAGTTGATTGTGGATACTCTGTTGCAAAATCTGAAAACATTCGCATTACCATTTTTTTTTTTTACCATTTGTCATATTATGAAAAATACATAATAAATAAGAAAAATAAGGGGTTAGAGGGAATATAGGATTATTATTTTTATTTATTGTTTTATATAGCACCGTCATATTACGTAGCAATGTACAATAAGGAGATGCAGATTACCCATTATTATACGAGATAAAGAAGTATGAGGACTTCTTGTGTTATTCATGGTTTCCGAAAATGTCAGTGTCTTCATGTTATTATAAGATACTGCAGACAGTATAATAATAATATTCATTAAATGTTCTAGATGCAACATAAAGTTCCACAAGCATCATTATACAGACACTTTGGAAAGCCGTGGTTGCAGACAAGGCCACTGCGTTATCAGATTACCAAAGGTGGTCCCTTTAACTAATTAGGTTTATTGACGACTGTTGGTCTTTATCAAGAAACCTCTTCTCTTTTTACAATTCATTAACGATGTTGTTAAGTAACAAACAAACCCTCTCTCTTCCTGAAATCGTCCATGATCATTGCAGATGGCATCATAGAATGAGAAGTTGTGCTCACATATTTCGACTCCTGTGATAGTCTATGTAACCCCCCCCCCCATTTAGTCTATCCTGGCCAAAATGGGCAAATCATGGCTTGTCTGGCCACTACAGGGGGGTGTTATAAATCCCCGTTGGGGCAGTTAGGACCCTCGGTCAAAGTACTTAGGGCAATCTCATCCAGGCACCTGTTCAGGTCTCTGAGGTGATTTAGGACACTGGCCAGCTGTCTGACGGAGATGCATTGTTAGGGTTTATTGGGCTTAGGTTACAAAATTGTTTACAGAAACCCTATATTTGGGGAAAGTAAAATTCAGAAGGTGTTACAATGTAAGTCTGAAAGACGGACACAATCCAGTTAGAACATTCTCTATTTGCAGGTCTTCAAAGTGTGCTAAATGTGTAATGTGTGTGTGTGTTAGTGTTCAGAGTACTTTGTTAACACGTTAAATGCCTATTAAACCTGTACAAAAAAAGAATAATACCTTTAGGAGAAGCTGCAGCTCCAGAGCTACAGGACACCTCCTCCTCTATGGTCCTGTTTTGTTCCACCGATTGGCTGCTTTATCAACGGGAGAACTTTTGCTCATGGACACAGCGGTCTCATTAGAGCTGACTTTGTTGGAACTGACTTGTTATGAGCTTTCCATTTGGGTGCAGGCAGCGGGAGATGGGTCCAGCCAAACATATCTACAAGCCAAGGAGTTTAGTTGGGGGGGAAGGGGCAAAAGAAGGGATTTTGGAGAATCTTCCATTTGCAATGGGAACCACACGATCGTTTAAATGGAGCACTCAGTATTACAGTGCATATGATGGCTGAAGAAACCCTTTAACTATATGGAATTTATAAGTAGAGGTGTATAATATATGTGCCATTAACATATTGATGCTGCCCAACCAAACCAACTGGACCCTGACCTCAACCTAACTAACAGTCCTATAACGCCTAACGGTACAATCCCTCCATAAACCATTAACCATACATACAGTATATATAAACATGGTATCCATTCTTTTAAATCACATCCTATTTAATTAATTATTAATTAATTTCATTCTATCCCTTCCCATCCAAATCAAGGGAAAATGGGATCTTACGGCCAAGACATTTTATCTTCTTAAGTGTAGCAAACTAATTCTTTTTTTTTCGAAAGTGTTGACTTTTTTCATTAGATTTGTAGGGTCTCGGTGTACCTGAGGATTCGTTCTGTTCTTCAGGTACATTTAAATAAATGCAGCTGATCAAAAGACCCCGGTGTCCTGAAAGCTTGAGTTAAATACTATCGTCACAGCCATTAAAAGGTATTATTTTTACTCCACTTGACCTTGACATCGGTTTATTCTCCTGGCTACCTTTCTTTCTGTTGACCCGGGAATCCCTTTCTTTGGCCCCCGTGGAAAGAAGCTCGCTGAAAACTCTTTCTGGTCAGCCGTTCAACCGTTCCTATTGTCCATTTGATCATAGTGATAAGTATCAAGCATAGCTCTATTAAACACACAGCCAGCGTAGAGAACGTTGTGAATGTATAACTATTAATTGAGAATATTTCATAAACTGTACTCAGGACGCTTTTAACGGTTTCAACATTCTTAAAATTCTGGCAACATATTCAGTGACAGTTTACAATCACCATGGGTTAGAACTAAATAAAATGCAGAATTATTATATGATGTCCTGGCCTCCATAACGTCTCTTTTTTCCAAATACATCCAAAACTGGATTGTGATGAAAAAAAATAATAATATCACTAAAACTGGTAGTAATAATTGAATATTTTAGCATTAACTAGGTTTTTGTTTTTTAGGATTCCAGCGAAAAGTAATAAATAGGGTACAATTATATTGAAAAATGATTAGGTTCCCTGTGGCTCTACACGACTTCAGTCTTAAGTACTGGGTTTATAATACTCCTCGGGGGAAGGACCCTCTTGATGGAAACACCTTTTTGTTACATTGTATTCCTTAACCCTAATTTTAATGTAAAAGGGGATGCCATGAAAGATGGGAGTATATTTCCTTCCTACTTCCCGGCCCTTTTTGTACCCTTGAAGTGTCTTTTCATTGAGCGGATCATTGGAACCAACTTGACCAGGCACATGCCTAAATGTTCGGAGGAAATGTGGTAATGGTACTATACTAAGGGTACTCTAACACTCAATCCTATATATATTTCTTCCGCTTCACTTCAGTATTTTACTGTATATATATATATATATATATACTTGGATTGGCCACCTGCTAAACCAGGCAAATACCCTGGGGTCTTGTGGCCTATAGCACACCATGCCTACCCTAACTATCTCTCTCTCTCTCTCTCTCTCTCTATATATATATATATATATATGCAGAAGATAGAAGATGCAGAAGTGAAAGAGAGAGTGAATGAGAATAACAGTGTGAGAGGGAATGAGAGTAAATGTGGGCACTGGGTATAAAACATTTTTAAAATGCCCCCCCCCCTCGATTTTGATCCGAACCAAATTGGCAGGGAACATAATTTGTTGCCTAAAAACGAATGGAGCTTGCTTTGTGCGCTGGGGCGCAGTCATGCTGGAATAGAAAGCGGCCTTCCCCAAACTCTTCCCACAAAGCTGAAGCAGAGCATTGTCCAAAATGTCTGGGTCTGCTGAAGCATTAAGATTAAGCTTCACTGGAAGTAATGGGCCCAAACCCCGATTTCAATACTTAAGTGCGTCCCAATCCTTCCCAGAAGAGCGGAAGCCGTTATAGCTGCAAAGGGGGGACCAACTTCATATCAACGTCTGTGTAACTAGAATGCCTCTTATTTTTTTTTCTAAACAAGTTCATTATTAAAGACATATAAAATGTTTTTTTAGAACATGTCTTTGTTATATTTGCGTCAATGAAGTCCTGTACTTCTTCTTTTCAATTTTAGGTCTTTGCCACAAGGGACCGTTCTTTGTGTATTTCAGACATAATCTCATTTAAGATTCTCACTTCCTCTACAACATTTTTTTTTTTTTTTTCATTGTGTATCCAAACACAATTTTTCATTGTAACCTTCAGGTATAAAAGTATTGAGGTCAAGGAAGGCAAATTTGGTAAAGCTGATACCTGTATTGGTTAACTGACATGTAATGGATTGCAAGCTTTTTAGACTATTTAGATCTTTTCTTCGGGCATAATATACCTAAGGAAACTAGAGAAACGTGATAATGTTTAGAACGTAATAATACATTTAGGTACGCAAGAGTTGAAAGGCAGAATGCGGGTGCTTTGTTGACTGCTGAGGGATGATGTGAGAAAACTCTACTTTATAGAAAGTTTGATGGAGACCAGTTGTAGGCTAGCGGACGGAAGTAAATCAGTAAAGACTAGGAAGGACAGTTGGCTTTTTTTCTGCCATCACAATCTGTGTTTTTATGTTTCTACATCTAAACCCTGAGAACGTTTCAAATCTTTTAGCCAAATTTACCAAAATAAATGCTTTTTTCCCATCTAATGTAATTGTTTTGGAGATATTTTGCTTAAAAACTTTATCCAACACAAGTTGAGATCTATTCTAGAAAGTGACACATTTAGCATATTATCTCATCAATTTCCTGTTTTAAAATGATCCTCTTGTCTTTTTTAGCCGTACCTTTACAAAGGCTGCCTGAACCAGCCACTGATAATGACTAACTTAGAAAAAGAGAAGACATAACGCGAAATAGAAAAAAAAAGTATTACAAAGGCAAATCTTAAAATTTTAAATCTGGAAATCCATGAGCCCAAGAGTTAGACCTCTTCCATGCAGGATATACCCCCCCCCAATGCTGATTTTTCATCATTGTCACGCCAAGCTGCCCCATTGCCCACAAAGTGGCCGATATGATTGCTCTGCTTTAATCCATCACGCAGTGGCTTGATGGGTACTGTAGGTGGGTGGTCTGCCCGTGGTTCCACCTCTAATCAGACCCCCCGACTAAGGTATCTGTTTTGGGCATTTGAAAGGCTTGGGGTGTACAGAACAGATCTAGTTCATGCAAATGAATCTGAGACCAGCATCTTGCCAATAATTCTGTATGCGGATGACAAACAAAAAACAGCATACGCTTATACAATACGATATGTCCAGTATATCGTGCGGCTAGTCTAGCTCGTTACCATTTTGCCCCTGTCTCATTTAATTTACCCTGTGAAAAAAACAACACGCCATAGCTTAAAAATGTATGTAAAACAGGTGTAGGTGCTTATATTGCTCAATCTAATAGCTCTAAATTAAAATGAAATATTGAAAATTAAGGAAAATGCTATTAGTTTTTTGCCATTACAATTACAGTTAAATATAACTCAGCATCTACTGATTTTTGTAACAGATAAATATCCTATTCCTTATTCATCTAAGCCTGAGAGCCGGGCTCTCTCCACCTAATGTATCGGTTTGTCGTCAATTCTCGTCTTGTCAGACCCCTTGAATATATGGATTGTATTAAGCGCTGCATAAATTGTTGGCGCTATATAAATAAAAGATAATAATAATAATAACAATAATAATAATAACTTGTATTGCAGGACAGGTGCTTCCTCAAGTGGCTAATAACTTAACCTTTAACATAAAGTAGTCTAATAAATTGTATCTACCAAATAAAAGCCCTTAGCGTTAACAAACTTTATGAACCGCATGATATCAATTATCAATTATTGAACCATTTAATAAACCATAGACATAAGATCTGAAATAACGCATAAACTGTTATTTCTTATCTTGAAGAATTACTAAACCACGGAGGATGAGGACCGAATAGCACCCGATGGCCGCGGTGACGCTAACCCATTGGAATAAAGGCACATGCTTCAAAGATACCATTTAAAGGGAAAATTATGCCATTAACTGTGTTTGTACCAGCACTTAACAGGTGTTTAGTGGGGGGGGGGGACACCCTTGCTGAGCCCCTACGCAAATTCGGCCACAATCGACAGGAAAGTGGAGGGTGGGGAAATCTGTTATAAAGTAACTATATGCCACTAACCTCCTCCCGCTTCCTCCGTGTACCGTCATACACCCTGTGCACCCCCCCCCCCCATGCCTGAGCTGTCTATTCACTAATATTTTCTGCAGGCATTGTTAGGTAAACACAACTTCAAAGCCAATGCATTAATTAGCTTTCGAGTATAAAACACTTTACAAGTAATTTAATCTTAAACAAGATTTATTACTGACTTGAAATAACACAACTAAGTGTTTTCACATCCTGGGGTTGCACACAAGGAAAGCAAATTGATACCTCTGTGAGGCTTGTCTTACCACCAAGTAAAAACAAAAGAAGAAGACAGATTGTGGTGCCGTATCACTGAGCCTAATCCATGTTGTTACCTTGTATCATGGGCTACAACTCTACACCGTACGTCAAAAGGGACAAGCAAAAAGAAAATATGTACAACATACCAATATACCAATCACACTGAGAAAAAGAGATACGGTACTAAAGTCTTAAGCCCCCCATTCCGGGTACAACGAAGGACTTACATATATATATATATCTAGAGGTGAGGATGCTGGTCGTGGCATGGTAACAACTGGTGGGGTGGTATTTCCCACTTTCAGCAAATGATGACTTGCTGGGGGGCAAGTAAAACCAATTGGCTCCCTTTGCCCTACCCAACAAAGGCACTGGCACACATATGTACACACAATTACACAAACATCACAAACCTACACACTCACGTTAACACACATACACATGCTTACATGTACTTACACCAACATACACTTACTCATACTCACTAACACTTCCATGCTAACACACACTTCCTCTCACACCGCATACACATCCATATTAACGCACACTTACGCATACACATCCATGTTAACACACATATACATCCATGTTAACACACACGCATACACATCCATGTTAACACACATATACATCCATGTTAACACACATACACATATACATTCATGTTAACACACACTTATACATACATTCTCATTCTAGCATAGATATATGTTATCACTCGCTCCCTCTCGCAGCCCCCTTATCTCATTGGCAGCTTTTGTGACCGACCCTTTGAGCAATTTTGGACCGACCTAAGGGGCACTTGCCCTCCTGCCCCACGGACCAGCCTCAACCTGATAATATATATATATATATATATATATATATACATATATATATAATACCCCAGTGTAACCTAGTATCAAATGCGTATGAAAATACACGGGCATGAAAATACATTTCTTGATTATCATTAAGGCAGAATGGTAAAAATGGTGCAATTACCAGGAACATTCAATTGGTTACTATAGCGATTACACTTTTTTATCACTTCTCAACACAACTGCCTATTATACATAACCTGCAAATAGCATAAACTTAACAAAAAAAAACAAGTTTATTTGAAACTATCATTTCTTCTGAGTGAATTCTCACAGGGAGTGTTTATTTCAAAAGTCCTGATGATCATTCATATGGAACCTAAAGATGAATAAAGAATACGTCTTAGTTCCAAAATAAACTTTTAAAACAGGAACAGGCAGAGCTTTGGTGGAACACAATTTCCACTCACGTAAAATCCACAGCATTTAAATACAACCAGCAAACATTTCAGCTTCCCTTTCATCAGAGAACAAAAAGTACAAGAAAATCTGAATATTTTTTAAATTTTTTTCCCCCTATACACAAATATACTCCGCCACGGAGGACATGACGCGGGTATGTATAGCACCATATGGTGTTTGAATGGAATATTAGTGCTTTCTGAGGTTAACACTAAAACAGAAACAGACACTTTCACTTTTAGGAGTTTATGGTCAAACACACAAGCAGCCTGTTCTTTGATTCACACCCAGACTCTTTTTAAAAAAAAAAAAAAGAAATACTCTTTTTTTGGTTTTTTTTTAAATTTCCTTCCTCTTTTGCAAAAAAAAAGCTGGTTATGTCAAATTTTAAAAATCCTAATTTATGAACATCTTTCTTTACAATTTATGATCTCACAGAGAGATACATTTTAAACATTTTAAAACAGCAAAATAACGATTATAATATTTATAATAAATGGAGGTATGCAGTGCACATACTCTATAGCAATGTTATGTTAAGGAATTAATTATTTTTATTACTATCTTTTATTTATATAGCACCAACAATGTCTGCAGCACTTCTTATAATCCATACTGGGTCTGGCAGAGTAAGTTTATCCAATATATTAGGTAAAATGGACCTGGTCACAAACTTACAACCCATTCCCTGGAAATTCTCCAAAATATGTCATATAGCGAGAATTATATGACATCCAAGCAAAGTTCTGGTTTTGCATAAATTAGACTGGACAGACTCGATTGTCGACTTGGACGATCAACTCAACTGACAGACTCGGGTATCAACCTGCCAGGATAAGAATGTCCTTGTTGACAGCAACTCAACTTTTGAGTATTGCCGGGTTTGTTTTGGAGTTCTCTTAGTTAAGTGCATTTCACTTAAATCAGTCATTTTTTATTATTATTATTAGTATTTGTTTCCACTGTTTCAGGGCTCCCTTGGCTTGCATTGCTGATCGTAATGTGTGTCATCAGCCAGCAGGGGGTTGACAGCCTTGACTCCCCCTGTCAGCAGAAGTCGCCTAAGTAGTCAGTCAGATCCTTTTGGGCCCGTTTTTTTTGTGGCGCGGGCCTTAATGCCGTTCCCGCAACCCGGATATTGTCTGCGGTGACCCGGAGACTCAGAGAAGATGGGATTCACCCGGAGTCTCCAGGCGAAACAGTAGCGTTCCCAAGTATGGTACTAACTTTCCGTAAGCTTTTAAACAGTATTAAGAACAATGCCCTGACCACACCTGAAGCTTTGGAGGGGTTTAGATGATTATGGATCTCACCCCGCAGTATGGATAATGAAGACATCCATAGCGAATATGTCAAATTACAAATCCGAGAGCAAAGCATTCCCCGGTGTGTGCTACGTGACACGACTGCCCCATTTTGCACACTCAGTCCCAGCGAAGCGTGTCATGGCGCAGTTCTCATGCCTTGTAACGTGTAGATAGGGTTTCAGCTAGAGTCAGGCAGTCATGGCAGTTGTCAGAAACTACCAAGCAATAATGACAGATCTCTCTATTCATATGGCGTAAAATTAGCACAGGCACGTTTCTCTGACCATTATACGTTTGGCCTATTGATTTATAGTACCGTAACGTAAAACCTAATTATAGAACTTTTTTTGCATGTTTTTGGTGGCCGTGGGCAGGGATTTACCAATACTTTTTATGTGAATTTGTGACTTATTTGTGTTTATCAAGTCAGTTAGAATAATGTAATTGGTCTCACAATTTAACTAATACACATATTTTCTGCTCTTTCTATACACGTTATTGTGACTTTTAGGGCTGTAGAACCCTGTGATACCCTCATACCCAGCAAACATCCTGAGGACACAAGGATTTGGGCCTATAAGAGGTGTTTTTGATAGGTATCCAGGATATCTCTTTACTGACCCAGGTGCGAGGATCTTCCGGTCCATCTGGTTTGTTGCATTCCATTTCCATAGAAACCGTTATCTGCCGTTTCCCGCGGCCTTTACTTCCTCTGCCAACATTCTATAAACTTCCTCTTATCCAGGAAGAGTGTATATGGCTCTTCAATCAAAAACACAGACTTGTGTTTAATTTGACAAGTAACGGGTTACTTTTCATTTTCATGTCTTGTATGATAAAAAAGTATTACTCGCCATGAATATCACATGATGTTTATATATATAAAAAAATAAAAAAAAATGTAGAAATTAATAAATTACCTTTCTATTTGGAAATACACAATTTCAATTGTGGGTTAATAAAAATAATTCCACAATAAATTAATAATTATGAGTTTGAAATTAGACACTTAATAAGCTTACTTTGTTCAAATATAATAAAGAAAACGTAAAAAGAATCCGTATCATGTCAGTGGTATATTTTGGCTGAATGTTGCCCAAGGCCTGACCCACGGAGTACCCTACTAAGTAGTAGTATTTTGTTTTGTATTTTGGTCCATGTGGGTGCCCATAGAGTAAGTCTTAGATGTGGAACATTCTCCATAGAAGCCAACAGAATGTTCTTGACTAAAAGCAACACAACAGAAGTTTTTTTTCTAAATTATCTTGCTTCCCAAAAAACGTAGCCTTTTGTTTTCATTGTGAAACAACATTATTCATCGTAAAGGAACATTGAATTGTTTTGTGGTGTAACGCTCAAATATTTCAGCTTCAATGATACCGGTAGCGATTTGGCACCCGCGCCTCCGCGGTTGCCTCTGAAAAACAGGGCGAGACGACACAAAAATGCTACCATGGGATTATTTTCTCCATTTAGGAAAGTCCGATGTGTAATTTTGTAACCTGTGTCAATACAGTCCAAAACTGCCGCCAAAACAGGCTGAACAATGCATACCCTGACTTCATAATTGAAGTCAGATTTATCTCGCTGAACGTTTTTGGCACGGGGCTTTAGAGTCTTTAGAAACGTGTAATTCCAGGAACACAAAAGCGTTGCTGGATGTTAACTTTTTGTACACTCCAAGGATTGTGAATTCAGAATATCACACAAAGTGATTCTTTGTAGATTGTAAGCTCCTTGGAGCAGGGCCCTCCTTACCTTTCGTTTCCGCAAGTCAAAGTGTTATGTTATATACTACTTGTTATGTCCTGTTTACCCATTGTACTGCGCTGCGTAATATGACGGCTATATAAAACAATAAATAATAAAAATAATAATAATAAAAAGTTGTAATTCCGATGTTGGATTTCCGATGCATGTTCGACTTTTGGCTGCCGCATATTGGCGACGATGCCAATAATTACATATTTATTATCACTACTTTTTAGTCAATCATCTTATTGCATCTACATTAACTGTACTAGTCCTTGAAGTAATGGACAAAAATGGATCTGAGCACAATGATTCTGTCACTGGCCTTATCACCCCTGGGCTACAACAATGCCCTATATGTGGCCATGCCAGATTACCCGTTCTCCTCATTACCGGCAATGCAGTACACAGCAGCTGGAATCATGATCTCAAGAACTAAGGACACTAGATTGGCAACGGCTGAAGCAAAAAGCCACTTCCAAACTCCCGACAACGCTACAAAGGGCACCGTATGAAAGTAGACCCTTCTCTTGTCCACAACTGCCCTCGCAACAAGCAAGACTCGGCTCTTTGGCATTCAATCCTTTTCATCAACTTTCTTGCCTTTTTTCCCCCTGACAATCCACCTCCCTATTCCCTTTTTTGGTTTCTTTAAGCAGGGCTTACCCGTTTATGCTCTATATAAGCTCAGAGAGACAGTTTGTAAGCGACCCCAAACTTTTGAACGTTAGTGTAGGTAGGCTCCATCCTTCCCCTCATTTATCTTGGAGTTCCAAGGGTATGGCGGATTATTATAGTTTTGAATTATATAGCGCCTCTCTATTCCGCAGCGCAGTACAACGGGTGAACAGGACACAACAGTCAGTGCATCACATAGCAATTAGGATTTACAGGAACAAAGGGAGAGGAGGATCACAATGTGACAGTCACACGATGTACCAATTTGTGTGATTTTAAATGATTTCACTGACTCTGATTGTAACAACGCTACAGTATCTGAAGGCGCCACATGAATTAATGTGATTTGTTTTTTTACATTTTCTTTTTTTCCCCATTTCAGTGAATGCATGCAGTGTCTCTTTAAAGGCTGTTACAGATAACGGCACACACAGGGTCAATATAGGAATGTGTATAACAAGCGCGAGACAGCCCGTGCTTATAAATCACTTTCCCTAAAATAAGGTACCAAATGGCATTACACGGAACATCTGCTGCATTCACACGCTCCTTTACTGTGTGACTTAAGAAAACACTTTACGTTTTATCTTCTTAAAATGTTTACCCGCTGGTAAAAATAACAAGGGGGCATTTACAAAACAAAAAAAAAAGTGTAATCTTATTTTTACTTTTATTTTCCTCACAAACAATGTTCTCGGTGTTCACTTCTTTGAGATAATCAAATATTTTTAGAAAAATCAACATTTATTTAGATTAGATTGTAAGCTTGCCAGCCCAGCCTCTCCACCTAATGTATCGGTTTGTCTTAGTCTGTCAATTCTCGTCTTATCAGACCCCTTGAATATATGTATTGACGGATAATTCACTATACCTTCCAAATGTCCCTCTCTAGAAGGGACAGTCCCTATGTTGGGCCCAAATCACCCCGTAGCTCTTTCCTCCCCAGATGCCCCTCTTTTCTATTATTACAAACATTTATGGTAGGTATTAATGTATCACGGCGTTCTAAAAGCTACAATAATTTGTATAGAAACAGCACAAAACTGCGTTTATAAGTTGCGTAACACTTTCATGCACTTCTCTGGGAAGAAAAACTTGCTTGAAGTTTTTGCTGCTGAATGTACCACATTTCCAAATTTGCATCATATTTGCACTTAGTAACCCCCCCCCTACTATTTTGCCGGTCTGACATCATCAACTGAAGTTAAATCATAATAATAATCCTTAAAATTTAATATTTTTTTATTAATTATTTGAATTAATTTGTTTCCTGGTTTATTCACATTTATTTGTTTTGTTTTAATTTTTTGGGGACAAAAAGCAGACACCGGAATTTTCGAATTACAAAGGTCACTTCCCCCTCGCGACTTTACCCAAATTCGGGTATGTAAATTTATTCTTTATGTATTATGTATAATGGAGTGGTTACATTTCTAAAGCCCACTAATTATTCTGTCAATTTAGGGATCAATATGTCCCTAATGTTAATCCTTTCATCTTGTTTGTTTGTTATTAAAGGTCGGGAAAGGGCAGCCCTAGATCTGTACTTATATAAACAGTACTCGTTCTATCTCAGGGAATCATGCAAGGTATTCCTAATTCTTCACTTATAAACAAAGCAGATTCCCCCCCAAAAAAAGGCCACCTAGAAAGTGGAAACGTTGGCGTGCCATGCCCAAGAATCCAAACGTTGAACGTATTGAATGATAAAAGATCCAGAGCATACATCGCATTATCTGATTGCAATTTCTGGGTTTCTAAAGAGTGTTCAAACATTGCTCATTTAAATGATAAGTAAGGGAAACAGATGGAAATTCCTGAAATCCATTGATTAGGAGGATCTGGAAAATCAGGATTATTCGGAGCCCTGTGGGTGTTGAATCAGATATCCTCTGGAAACGCATTCCCGCAGACAAACCTAATGAATGGGGTAGAGATGCTTTCGGCTTATCTTCGGTGTCTGCAAACTGAGTTTTGTTAGCTTTCTAAAAGGGGCCAGCCTCTGCGATACGACCATCTCAGGAGTTCAAGAAAACCTTTACAATATTTGCTGTTTCTTTGGTTAATCGTCCGCCAGGTTTATACTGAAAAACTACGTCCGAGCAGATTCTAATAATACGTGTCTCCCATGTTTCAAGAAATGGGCGTCCGCACTTGTAATATTATATTACCCTACATTATATATATATATATAGAACACCAGCAGATTCCTATTACAATTAGCAGTAACACTTACAAAATACGATAAGATTAACACATGTTAAAACATACCGAAACAAGCAAGTTTATAGTCTATAGATTTTCCTAATGTGTTGGTTCGTCTTAGTCTGCCGGTTCTGGTTCTGTCAACGCCTTTGAATGTACGGACTGTAAGAAGCGCTGAGGAAATTGCTGGCGCTCTATATAAATAAAATATAATAATATTGATAGCAATAATAGGAGGTGATATTTGTTTTTGTGATGTCTAAGACAGCAAAGCAGCCCCGGGTGTGCAATGATGTCTTACTTTTGGAATGAGAATAGCGCCGCATAAATTGTTATATATATCAATAAAAGATTATATAATAATAATAATAATTCCCCCCCTTTAGAAATTTTCACCATGCAATGTACTAAGAACTATATACTTAAGGCACCAAGTAATACATGGTTGACAAATTTGATGAAAGAGTAAATTTCTAAAAAAAATAAATAAAAAATAAGCTTCAGCAATGAGGTACATAAACAGTTTAGAAAAATGAACCAGGGGTCACCAAGAATGAACCGGAGTGAGAAAGACAGGGTCACCATCTGTCCCTCTCCTTATCTACTAGTTTCTTTGTGTTAGGGTTAAACTTTAATTGAAAGACTAATTGTATCTAAGACAATAACTAGCCGTAGTAAAGTATGTGCAATTTCCATAGTTGGCACTTGCTGGCCTGGGGGCAGGTAAAGCCAAGTCGCCTTGTCGGCCCCTTGCACCCCCGCGGTAACTCACACTGGCACACATATTTATACACTCACACTAACACACATACTCACATTAACGCTTATTCTAATACACACACTTACACCTCATGCTAACACATACACATTCATACTCACACACTTGCATATTCATACTTACATATTCATGCTAACACACACGTACACTTTCACTCTAACATACACACTGTACATACTCATTCACTCACTCCCTCCCCAGACCAAGCCAGTCAAGCCCTCCCCGGGCAAGTTCTCAGGACAGCCTTAGAGTGAATCAATCCAGTTAATGTAACCTGATAATACAAAAAATGTGCTACAAAATCGTAAAAAATATATATTTATC
Organism: Spea hammondii; assembly: GCA_029215755.1. Lineage (NCBI taxonomy): Eukaryota > Metazoa > Chordata > Amphibia > Anura > Pelobatidae > Spea > Spea hammondii. Next base: position 6,867,305 of record JARDYJ010000005.1, read on the forward strand.
TATGCTTGAGTTTCAACAGTTACAAATGTATCATCGGTCTCTGTCACATATATAAATGCCCTCCTCTGTCATCATTCCTGCATCACTTATATAACATTTTACAAACATGACCGGGCAACCAGGAAATACAGGTAATATTTATGGTAATAAATAAGTAGTGAAATTGAATATTAAATATATATGAAAAACCGGTATAAAACTACAACACAATATAGCCTTAAAAATCAGTTATTGGTATGCTTGTACCAAGCACGGCTGCACCCCAGCACCCCACTGTTTTATACACAATTATGATGTGTTTACAACATTGAATTTTTGAGCAATTTTCTTCATTAATTTACTGTTTTATCAGAACTTTATTGTGACTGTTAGGGCGGCAGAACCAGCCAACATTTAGAGCGCCTATAAAAGAGGGACATCAGAGGAGCAAAGAAGGACAGAGGTATTGTGGTCCCAATAGAACAGTCTGTCCCTAGTATAGACTGCCACCAGTTTAAACCTGTCTCTCTCTCTCTAGGACTAACATGAGAGAGCCCGGAGCTACTCCTGATTCAGGCACTCAAGACAGCTGCCTGTCATACATGGCGTTAAGGTCGATCCCGTTACCAAGTTATGGTTTTACTTTAAAAGCTTGTGGTTACACTAATAAGTAGGTCATGACCTCATAACATCGCAATAAAAACGTCGCAGGTAATATATGGTTAAATGTAGGAACCGTCTAGTCTCCCAGATTGTACTTTTATTTTTTAACGCATTTTGTTCGGACTCCAATGCATTTTTTTTTTTTACTGCATGCGAATCGGTGCTCACCATTTCTGGGAAGCTCTGTAAGATAAAGAAGCCACTAAATTTCGGTTTAGTTTTTGCCGCGTTCGTTTTAGAAAAAAAAAGGCAATTTTCGTTAAAAAAAAATTACGAGAACGAATGCACGAATACAGACCATTCATTTGTTATGATGAGAATGTATAAGAAAACACACATTGCAGCCTTAATGAAGAAGAATACAAAAAACTATAACATCGGAATTAACAATAACATTAAGAAACATAAGCCATACTCGGACAGAACAAGAAGAGGGCCAGGCTCTTGTGAGCTTACGATCTATTGGGAGGTCACGGGCGATTGAGACAGAAGATGAGGGACTGCTTGGGCAAGGATGATTTGATCGTAGTGAAGATCACGTGCAGAAATCAGTAGCCCTCCGAGATCTGAATCTGAAGGATCAAGAGAAATGTTGGAGACGTGGGATGGGAGGAAGGACAATTGTTCAGAAGTTTACGAGATTTGCGGCAAGAGCAAACAGGCAGCTAGATGAGGATTTGGAGAAGAAGAGAAGAGACGTAGAGGGTGCAGCGTTGTTAAGAGCTCTGTAGGTAAGGGTGAGGAATTTGGATTTTATTCTTAAATGTATGGCGAGCCAGTGGGGGGGGCACGGTGGGGCGATAGATGAAGAGTGATGGAATAAAAGGATTAGTCTTGGAGTGATGAAAGGTGAGAGAGAGGGAGGACAGTAGGGAGTTGAAATAATCCAAGCTGGATATCACAAGGGGATTAATTAGTATTTGAGTAGTGTCATGTGTGAGGACAGGAAGAATTCAGGTGAAGGCAGGATTTGGTGAGTGATGGGATGCGGAGGGGAAAGAAGAACGTGTACTACAATGACAGCAAACCTGGCAACATGTATCAGGAATTGTACCGGGGACATGGAGATGCTCAGTCTTTAGGATATTGTACTTTAGGTAGCGGCACGCCATCCAAGATGCTCTGCCTGATAGGTAGTTAATATTATTATTATTATTATCCTTTATTTATTAAGCCCCAACTTAAATAGGGTGGTTCACACAAACACAACAAATATACATTTACAGAGACCGACACGGGACCCTGTCCATGAGCATGGCATCTAGCCTCATGGTACCTTGATACCAATTTACTGGCAAAAATGGTGGGCTTAGTCATTTAGTTGTGAGGTCAAGAGAAGGAAAGCAGATTGGTGGGGTGACAAAGTTTGGGGAGGGGGTCAATTAACGACCTAAAAAGAAAGTGGGCTAAGAAAGGATGGGGCAAAAATTTACAAAAACAAGACAGTAGAGGACAGAAAGGGATAAAGGGGCTTGAAAGGAACAGGGGGTAATTAAAATAGATCGGGGATTAGGTAAATTAAAAAGGAGGAATATTGAGACTAAAATGTCTGATTGGGGTTTGTTTACTGATTCTACCCAAATTAAATGAGGGCTCCATAGGGCCAGATTCGTGAAAAAATAGTGTCTCAGTCTGAATGGAATTTAAAACATTGAAATACAATTCACCAGTATTGTTTGTTGGGGTAGGGGAAGCAAATGACATCATATAACCTTGTTTGCACTTAAGAATAATATGAAATAGACCCATTAGCAAAAAGGGTAAACATAATTCTAGATTTAGACTTTGGTTCACGACTATCTTAATATTTTATGGTGAGTTGTAAAACACAAAAACGACTCGGGCCTCATAAACTACCGAGTAACGAAATGATCGTAATATTTAACACCGCAGAAAGAAGGTAAATTTGTTTTTGGAATGACTCCGTTGCAGAACATTTCTACCAATACTTGTTCATGGAATGAATAAAAAAGTAGAACAATGGATAACCTGAAAGATAGCAAAAGATATGCTTTGGAAAGCAATATGAGAAGACACAAGGGTGGTTCTAGGGTCTTGCTTCCTTTGTATCTGCATACATTTACATATCACGCAAGTACTTAAGTAGTATTGAATTGTAAAATGCTACAATGTTATCTTAATGACCTCGTATGAACATTCTCACGATATGAGAACGTATTACAAGAGAAAAATCTGAATTATTTTAGCGTTCAAAAGGTTATTTTTATCCTTCGAGGCAAATATCGTTGATGGGGGTTATTTGCCATAAAATAAAGTATTTGAAAAGCTGAATGAAACAAATGTTAGTGAAATTATGGAAACTCCAAAACAACTACATGTATATTAAACTAAATATGTGGCGTTCCAGAATAATAAATATGGATATTTGTTTCTAACTTCACGTCTCGCTCATGAGGGTTAAAATGTTGAAAGGAAATCAGACTCATCAATGCTGTTCATAGACTGGAGGAGCCGAATTATAAATGTTGGCAAATGAGTAATCCAGGGTTATGAGGTGGGCAGAAATCTGTTCTTATTTTGCAAGGCACTATCATCAGGCTTATTGGGCGCATACTGTCATGGCCAGTCCTACACCAGCTGGTCAAGGATGGCGGTAGAGACCGCAGACTAGTGGGCAGATCTACCCGGTTGGGTGATGAGGCTCCCTTGTGCCTGTGACCGGTTGGGGACATCAGAGATCTCCCATTTACATCGGTAAGTAGGGGAGTATAAGGCATATCAGGGGGGGGCAGAGGGGCATATAGGAGGGTATAAGCAGGGCCGGACTGGGACTGAAAAGCAGCCCTGGAAAAATTTGGAGACCAGCCCCATATAGTTTATCTCACGGTGAAGCTCTTATACCCACACGCACCCCTTATACATACCCGAGTCACACTATGTGCAATTCTTTTTATCTCATTATTTGTATTAAAATGCCAGAAAGCAAAAAGTGTTAAAAGGCCCTAATAAATTAAATACATTACACATAATAGGATCAAAACATTTACTACTGCGAACATTGTTAGATGAAAGAGTTCCATTTTATTTAGTGGAACAAAACACTGATCACATTATTCTTCACGATATTCTGGTAAGAAACTTTTATTTCTTTATTAATTCATGTAGACTATTTTTTCCATATTTAATAAAAGCTATGATTGAGACATGTTTGGTTTTTATTTCCTTTCATTTGACAACCTACCCCCGAGTTATGCACCTCTGCCCCCAGGCTTGCCACTCTGCCCCCCTGATATGCCTTCTAACCCCCTATATGCCACTCTGCCTCCAGAAATGCCTTATACCCCCTATATGCCACTCTGTCCCATGATATGCCTTCTAACCCCCTATATGCCACTCTGCCATATAGGGGGTTAAAAGGCATATCATGGGGCACTCTGCCTCCAGAAAAGCCTTATGCCCCACTATATGCCACTCTGCCTCCCTGATATGCTTTATACCCTCTCTTTATACCCTCACTCTGCATCCAGAAATGCCTTATACCCCTATATGCCACTCTGTCCCATGATATGCCTTCTAACCCCCTATATGCCACTCTGCCATATAGGGGGTTAAAAGGCATATCATGGGACAGAGTGGCATATAGGGGGGTATAAGGCATTTCTGGAGGCAGAGTGGCATAAAGGGGGTTAAAAGGCATATCATGGGGCACTCTGCCTACAGAAAAGCCTTATGCCCCCTATATGCCACTCTGCCTCCCCAATATGCTTTATACCCTCCTATATGCCCCTCTGCCCCATGACATCCCTTTTAACTCCCTTTATGCCACTCTGCCTCCAGATATGCCGTTGACCTCCTATATGTCACTCTGCATCCAAAAATGCCTTATACCCCTATATGCCACTCTGGCATATAGGGGGTTAAAAGGCATATCATGGGACAGAGTGGCATATAGGGGGGTATAAGGCATTTCTGGAGGCAGAGTTGCATAAAGGGGGTTAAAAGGCATATCATGGGGCACTCTGCCTCCAGAAAAGCCTTATACCCCCCTATATGCCACTCTGCCTCCCTGATATGCCTCAACCCTCCTATATGCCACTCTGTCCCATGATATGCCTTCTAACCCCCTATATGCCACTCTGCCATATAGGAGGTTAAAAGGCATATCATGGGACATTTTTGTTTACTTTATATGGCAAGCCGATCCAGCTTGCCATATTAAATAAAAAATAATATATGCCACTCTGTCCCATGATATGCCTTCTAACCCCCTATATGCCACTCTGCCATATAGGGGGTTAAAAGGCATATCATGGGACAGAGTGGCATATAGGGGGTATAAGGCCTTTCTGGAGGCAGAGTGGCATGAAGGGGGTTAAAAGGCATATCATGGGGCACTCTGCCTCCAGAAAATCCTTATGCCCCCTATATGCCACTCTGCCTCCCCGATATGCTTTATACCCTCCTATATGCTCCTCTGCCCCATGATATACCTTTTAACCCCCTTTATCCCACTCTGCCTCCAGATATGCCTTTTGACCCCCTATATGTCACTCTGCATCCAGAAATGCCTTATACCCCTATATGCAACTCTGGCATATAGGGGGTTAAAAGGCATATCATGGGACAGAGTGGCATATAGGGGGGTATAAGGCATTTCTGGAGGCAGAGTGGCATATAGGGGGACACACTTACATACACACACATGCCGATTTTTTTTTAACAAATACAAAAAACATTATACAGTACAAAAAATACATTATTTTACTCACCTTCTACTTCTCTTGACTTCCTGGTAGCTGCACACTGTTCTCCTCTATGCTGACAGGAAGTCACTGACCTGACATCCGGTGCTGCACCAGTCTGAGTGCGAGGGGGCGGAGCTTCCACCTCACGCTGCTCCCATCACTATGCAGCCATCAGACTGCTGGGAATGTAATCTAAACGGCCGGTGCGTGCTGATGCCGCCGGCCGGAGCTACTTTAACACTTTTTTTTTATTTATATGGTAAGCTGGATCGGCTTGCCATATAAAGTAAAAAAAAAGTATTAAAGCAGAGCCGGCCGGCGGCATCAGCACGCACCGGCCGTTTAGATTACATTCCCAGCAATCTGATGGCCGCATAGTGATGGGAGCAGCGTGAGGGGTGAAAGGTCAGTGCGAGGGGGCGGAGCTTTCACCCCTCACACTGCTCCCATCACTAGACGGCCATCGCACACGGCTGCTGGGTGCTGATGCCGGCCGGCCGCATCAGCACCCAGCGGCCGCTTTGGTTAGATTTCGGGAAGCCTGGGGGGCAATTGCCCCCCTGCCCAGCCCGCCCCTGGCACCGAGGGAGGCGTTCATTGCCATTTGCAGCCGCTCAGCGGCTGTCTTCATGGTAAGTGCCGGCCGCCCAGCCCACGGACCTTCCGGCCCACCGGGAAATTTCCCGGTATCCCGGTGGGCCAGTCCGGCCCTGGGTATAAGACATATCTGGAGGGCAGAGGAGCAAGCTGTGGGGCAGATGTGCATAACTGGGGTCAGATTGACAAATAAAAGGACATAAAAACAAGAACTGTATTTCTCTCAATTATAGTTTTTATTAAATATGAAAAAAAATGTTTACATGTGAATTTATATTTACTAGTAAAACTTTTTTTCCTATAAGGTAGTCTTATATTCAGACTTTTTCTTTTGTTCTAAATTAATACTGAAATTTTGGGGGTGTCGTCTTATAATCAAGGCAATACGGTATATCCCTACCCTACATAAGGCAGCTCCTAACCAGGATAAATTATTGTCAATCATCAATTATGTGTTATACAGAGATTTTAACAAAGCTGAGCATTAACTCTCCCAAGAACACTCCAGAACTCACAGCTGATTTATGGGCCTTCAGAATGACCCAGGTGAGGGAGGTATCATTTTTATCTACCCCTCCATAGTCCTGTCTACTCACCACTCCATGCCAGCTGTTGGGACTAGTATCACCCCCCCACACACACACACACACCTTCAATAAGGATCTGAAACAGGAGAACCCTGGAAAGTTCCCAGATCTAAATATTATCAGGTTTCAGTTAATTAGATTATTATTAAAATGTAATCATGTTCAGGCAAATCTCTGCCGTGCTTGTTGGTAAAGCGATCAGCTTCTATATTTAAGATTATTACTCCAATACTAAATGTAAACAGTGAGTTTACATTTCTAGTACTCTACCAAGAGCAGAATAACGGTTTGGCACCATAAATGTCAATAAATGCCATCTATGATGAAACATGGAAGAGGGATTTGCAGAAAGGAGAATACCTGCACCCCTACTAGATGCCATGAGAAAGGAGCCAAATGGGGCGCAGACAGCCCCGACAAGATGGCACTTTACATAAACTGGGATATGAGATGTGCACATTAATGCAAAGCACTTTAATTCACTTTACATTTAAAAACTGTGGATGGAGACATGCAGGTGAAGTTACACAACCATAACCCATATTTATATAATATTATCACTGAAAAGGCTATTAATAATACTAGACTAAATTTAGAAATGATAAGACAAGTGAGGACATAGGCTTTTGACTGCTTCACATGAGTTATGCTACATTTGCGGCCTCAAACTTCCTTAATATAAAGTTTGGAAGAGGCACGTGTCGAGGTGAGTTTTACTTGGAAATGTTTAGTAATAATTACTAAATAAAGGTCACACAATAAGTTCCTCTTCTGATTGAAGAACACCCTCCCCAACAATGAATGTCTTTACAAACTGCATAAACCACTATACTATGGGCAGGGATACATGTATATTGGACACATGTAATACGTAAAAGGTACCCGTCATCCACAAACAAGTAGCAAGATCACTAGTATATTCATACATAAATATGGCACAAAAAAGTAAGTGAACCTTTCAAAATCACCAGCATTTATGTATAAATTTGTCTTAAAAATATGATATGATCTTCATCTTAATTACAATAATCAACAAACACAATTTATTTTAACTAATAACATACAAATTATTGGATTTCTCTTATCCATATTAAATGCATAATTCAAACATTCATAGTGTGGGTCGGAAAAAGTATGTGAACCTCTAGGCTAATCACTTCAACAAAAGCTAATTGGAGTCAGGAGTTAGAAAACCTGGAGTCCTGTCAATGAAACAGGATTGGAGTGTGTTTTAGAGCTACTTTGACATTCAAAAGTTTTCAAGAAACATCTGCTGTTGTGAATCATGCCTCACAAAGATGAAATCTCAGAAGTCCAACAATCATAAATTGTTGATTTGCATAAAGCTGAAGAGGATTACAAAGTAATCTCAAATAGTTTACATCAGTCCACAGTTAAATTGTTAAATTTGACACGATTTAGTACTGTGGCTACTCTCCCTAGAAGTGGGCACCCAGCCAAGATGGCTTCAAGGGCACAACACAGAATACCCAGTGACATAGAAAAGAACTCTAGTGTAACAGCTTAAGGCTGAAAGGAATCATTGGAACTGGCTAGCGTCTCTGTTCATGAGTCTTAAGGCAAAACATTGAACAGGCTTGCAGTCCATAGCAGAACATCACGGAGAAAGCCACTGCTCCCCCCCAAAAAAACCCATTAATAAATCCAAGAGGTTTATTCACTTTTTCCACCAGTACTGTGAATGTTTAATGGGTGTGTTCATTAAAGACATTAAAGATTATGAGTGTTTGTGTGTTATTAAATGAATCATATTGTGTTTGTCTATACTTGTGAGTTGGAGATCAGATCACATTTTATAAACAATTAATGCAGAAGACCAGGTAATTCCAAAGGGTTCACTTACCTGTTCTTGCCACTGTATGCTAACCTTAATAGGAAACTCTTTAAAATAAGTTTTTCAAAATATTGTGCTGCTTTCTTTTTAAAATAATTCTACTTTTTGCATAATATAGTGTTCTCGGGTAGCTGGATGTTAGCCATTTGTATGTGTTCTATGTGTATGTGTCTACTTGTGTATGATCATACTGCCTGTGGTAAACAGTAGAATTGCTCACTCTTAATCACCCAGTTGGACACTCTGACTGATAAAGGTCTACAGAGGAACATACTTAATTAGCATTTCTATAAAGAATCAGTTTAGTGTGGTGTTTAGTGACAACAATGACAGGCTCCTCTCTGCAGGGAGAGGAGCTTTATTGGAACAAAATGAGATAAAACCATTGCGGTGACTATGCGTGCACTCACAGTATCCTCAGCAGCCATATTTCTAATTCTTATCTCTATGCCAGCACAGACAGAAGCTAAAGAGTGGAACCAATGAGATTTTAAATTTGAATACAGCATTAAACACACATTTTTGGGTAAGGATGCTGTTTGCAGCCTTTGTAACACAACTTTGCAACATAGCAGGCATTAAAACATCCGAGCTCCTGATCCTTGACCCCGTCAGATTCTCTCACTGGGTTATCAAAGAACTTTTGCTCTGAGGAGCAGTAGCTTGCCAACAGAACTTGGCTCATGAAGCCAGTAAATACAATAAAGGGTCACCTAACTATTTTGCAACATTGTATCAGCTCCCCAACAGCTAACGAGATGATAGTTCTAGTCTACACAGGCAATGCGTAAAGTCCCCCTCCTCTATCGGCTCGGATATTAACGTAAAGAAAGTCCAACATTTGACCTTAACTGGAATCCTCATCTCCCTCAGTATCTCCAAATGTTCCCAATGTTAGATCTCTGTAGAGTTGCAGGGTTCGGATGAACTCAGTATTGACCCACTGCTACTTCATTTACTGTTATGTGCTTTTGAAGTTACTCCATTGAGGTTTTCATGGCTATGAGCAACCCAGAAAATGCCAAATTTGCTTAGATGAATCTGTTCAGTTAGACAATGTTGAGCTAAACTGTTCTGAGTTGGTGGGGTTCTCAAAAGGATAAAAATAACTGGGTTGACCAAGTAATTGGTTCATCAACAGGTACTCTTAAACGTGAAAACACAATGATTAGGGCACATTAGTCTTCTAACTAAGCCTAGGTTGGAAAAAAGAAGGAACGCCCAACATGCATTTTTCTGATACACAAAGTTGCTGTAAAAGAATATTATATAACTCAAAATATTTGAACCTGACTTATTGATCAAAGTCTCCCATTCTATGTAGCACATTAGCCATATTTCTAATCAATGGAATATTCTGCACAAGCTGGAATTCTGAAAAAACTGGAACGTTTGGTTTAACTGTGAAAATAACTCTAGACGTGGAAGAAAGGATCTTGCAAATAAATACATTTTCTTTATTAAAATGTAATATTACCAAGTGAAAAAGTTAAATTACCTAACATTTTTACTATGTTACCTTTGCCAAACGCAGGCCTTCTTTGCCAAGGAATGCGTGCTACAAACCTCTTTTCCCCCAAAAATATCTCTGTCTGTGAATTGTTGAGTTAAATTGTGCTATCTCTTTTGTGGTCCACATATATGCAAGCATGTCTTGTAAAAGGACATAAAACAGATAACGTCACTTGATTAATCTGAATTGGGTTGTAAATCAGTGATAAGATGATACAGAGACTCTGTCTTTTCTTGTGAAATTCCACATCCCACTTAGTCAGTTTTGTGGTTTAACAGTGATCTGATGATAGCTACATGTCTGAAGTCTTACCAAATACCCAAGACCACCCATGTAAGGATGAGGTAGAGAACTAAGCTAACATTGATCACCAAAGTTATGATAAGGAGAACTAGATAGGGTCAGTTAGGTTCTACTACATGGTCCCAGATCAACTAGCTAAAACAACATTATCTTATGTGTTTGTCTGTACCTCTTTGTTTACTGTATCTGGTTAGTGAATAAGATCCATGGGAAAATTGAGATGCGTCTGTCTGGTCAGATAGAGCTCCAGTATCTTATTAAGTATCTTTTAGAATACCTTTCAGTGTCCACCTGCGTCAAGGATGGAACCTCCATGTAGCCAACTTAGATGGCTGCTGTGGACAAGGGACTCAAGAAGAGATTGCTTGCCGGGCTTCCACTCTAATGTCACTCTACACTGAGGACGCTCGGCTGTCACTCAGCATTGAGGTCCCTCATGTTTTATTTGGACAATATTACAGTTTGGCTTGAGTATGGTAGGCTTTAAAAATAGTACATCTTGAGTGCCGAATAAGAATTTTGAAGTTCTAAAACAATACATTTTTACTTAAATTATAAAGTACCCCTTTTGTTCCATGGATCTGTCAACCAGTCAGATTCCTCTTTACTAAAATCTACAGATTAGAACTTAATTTATGTTTTGCTTTCGTCAGGCTAAGAAATATGGCTTCATTCACCCACTTTTTCTTCATCCTCATTCTTCGTGCTCCCTGTCTTTTCCCATTCCTTCACCTTCACTGTAAGCCTTTTGCTATAGTCCCATAGATAGAATGTTTGTACATTTGTTATGCCAAGGTTTTTTGTGAATATAATTTCCCCTTCTAATAGTTTAATGATGCTTCACAGATTTAAGGAAGATCATTTGCAGCTTTTCTGTTATCATTCGAATCTGCCATGTCAATCTGCTGTATTTAGAATGCAAATGTGTTGCTAATTTATTGAGTATCTTTGCAAGTCCTTGTGGACCACGCAAAATTACAGGAGATTAAGGCAATTTAGCAAGATCAATCAGCAATTTTTTTTTTCTTCAAATGTTAAACATTCGAAGTAGCTTGATTTTCTCTCTTAGTAATGTCCCGGAGATATAATCTGCTCTACATTTTCTAACATAACATAGTTCTATCATCTTTCAAAAACAGTTCCTGACATCCTCTCTCACAAGTCACAAATAGAAATAATAAATTGCTAGGATTCTTTTGAGATGTTGTGGAGAACAGTTACTGTTTATAGCTGGAAAAGAAACAACGGAAAATAAGAACCCAATAGACATCAACGTACCCACAGAAATATAGTATGTGCACTAAAGATGGGACATGCCTAAGAGTATTCCCTAACACTTATAGATAGAGGGTTTGAGACCCCAATATTCAGATCCCAACATTCTCTTTAGCTGATGGTTTAAAGGATACATTGAAAACAATGGATCCATTGGACTTTGTTGCCATTTATAATATTTCATCACCATCAGGTCTCTTGCAAAGATATTTCACAACAGAGTGGGATGCCATATATCAAGAACAAGTCATAGGCATTGATTCCTTCTACCAGAGCATCTTCTCTCAGGACAGAAATGGAAGCAAGAGCAGCGCAAGCAAACAAAAAATAGAAGCCCCTGCAAATGCCCATGTATGTGGCTCACGCGTACTTGGCCTCGTGACCTGGAAAGTCCATTGTCAGCAACCAGCTGCACTTAAGAACCACACAAACTTACATGTAGAAAAAAGAGATCTATAGAAAATGCCTTTATTCGTCATTTCTCCCTTTCCATCATCCAACAGAACATAAATGAGCTGTGTCTTAAAGGTTCTGTTCCACTTGGGTAAAACATTAAATGAGCTCTCCAGTACGTTAAGCAAATAAACCATAGCAGATCTGTCCTTTTATTATTTCATCTAAAGGTTAGAATGTCCACGTAACACTTCCATTGGGCTACATTTTCACACTTTGGCCAGGGCAGGTCTCCTTGTGTTCTGTACAAACATTATTAATGCTCTCACTGTTGATCAGATGCATTGCTGAATGTCATATTTTTTGCATTCACTTTTTTTGCAATCACAAGCTGTCATCCTCCAATCACCTACCAACGCACAACCCAAGTAACATACATTACAGAACCCTCATCTGACATCAGATACATTAAAACTGACCTTCCTGAAACATCAGATCTAACTTTTATAACAGATAGTCTCCTATAAAGTAGGCACCCAATGCAGGACTTGCGGTCCCTTCCAAACCTTCAGCCCCTCGCTGCCCAGGTCTGGACACCAACATACTGAACTATCACACCACCAACTATCACGAGTAATACATTTCCACCTGTATACAGACGACACACAAATATAAATCAGAGCACCATGACAGCACAAATAGCCTGCCAACGTCATTACCTTATGTCTCAGAGACATTGGGTCTGGATGACCACTACCCTGCCATAACTCAAACCAGATAAAACAAGCATTACTTCCCAACAAGCAGCAGAATTTCAGCCCTCCATTTGTAATTCCCCCATGTCTCATCTTAAAAGGGCACACAGTTAAGATGGATAACTACCTACTAAGTGAAAAAGGATCTGAGAACAGAATTCCACCACTGGTCCTATCCCGCTTGGACTACAACAATGCCCTATATGTCCACATGTCAGATAACCTGTTCCTCTCACTACCGGAAATCCAGAATACTGCAGTATAATCATCTCCTTTGCCTTCCCCGTTCCATCAGACTTTCTGCCTCATACGCAACTTTCAAAACCTCTCTGAAAACCCACCTGTTCAGGGAAGCGCACAACATTCCTTCCCAGTACTCCCAACCATCATCATAATCAAGCCATCTAAACAATCAACAGCTTCTACACATCATCGGAACCAGATCAACTCATCTCCATCCAAGCCGTCCTCTCCTATTGTCTCACTTCCCCGTCAACCACCGACTAGATTGTAAGCTCCCAAGATCAGGGCCCTCTTCTGCTCAGCACCAGTTTGTTATTGTGTGTGTTATTGTATGTGTTTATAAATTGTTCTACTGACTGTAATAGTGCTGCGGGATCTCCCGGTGCTTTATAAATAAATGTGATGTAAATGTAATGTAAATCTCCAAGAAACGTAAATGAGATCTGTAGACCTGAGGACACTCATTGGCTACGAGTGAAGCAATGAGCTGCTTTTAAATTCATTACAATAGGATATCAGCAATATATAAATGTTAATTTCCGAAGTGTAGGTGGAACAGAACCTTTAAAGGGATAGTATAGTCCCAAGGCACATTTTAGGGGAAAAAAGGGTAACACGAGGGTAAAGTTGTTACGTAAAAAGTGCTGCGTAAATTGTTGGCGCTATATAAATAAAAGATAATAATAATAATGACGTTACTATGGGGACAAACAGTGATCATTTGCCTATTTTCTTAGAATTTCCCATATCGAAGGTTCCAAAGCCAGTTCCGTTTGAGAAAATGGTTTGCTGTTTGGAACACTGACAGCGATATGACAGGTAAAGTCCTCTGTTTTCTAGCCGAAGGCTGGAGGCTTTACCGTCTCTTTCATATAATCCTTCCAGGTACTCCCAGTCTGCCAGCATACCGACAGCAGCGGGTAACGATACTGTTACAGGATGTGTACGCAGCGACTGGAACATAAAATATACGCAGGCAAATATACAATCGCTTTCCTTCCTTTACCGACGAACACGGAATGACTTTTATTTGTTCAAGGCGTAGTTTACAAAATGGGAAAATATGGGTTCATTGGCACAAACTGTACTCAATTATAAATAGTAAAATAACACGATGCAAACAAAGCACGTGTTTGCTTTTCTTTTTTTCCAGTAGTTCAAAGTAGCTATCATTAAACAAATAAGGATCGTGCTTGTAGGACAAGAGAGGTCCATTTCATGGAAACGGAGCCTGTTAAGGCGCGATGAATTACATCAAAGGTGAAACGGTAAATCAAACCCCAGCTCAAGGTGTTTTATGCCACTTCTTTTGTTTTTTCTTCTCCAATTATTATTACGTGAACAAAAAGCACACGCTATGCGGTTGCAAAAAAAAAAAAAAAAAAGAAGAAGAAGAATCCAAGTTGCCTCTGTTAATAAGTAAAGTTTGTAAGGTAGGAACGTGTGTACAACAAAGGAGAAGACTAGGAGGGCCGAGAAAAGAACACACTTAGCCTGCCGTACGGTGAATATCGGTTCAAATTTTATCTCACTTGTGCCATAACAAGAAACAACCTCCATCAGCTCATCCCCAAACTACCACCGGCTAGGGCATTCTGGAACCGCATTTCCACTGCAGCAGGGGAACCAACTACCCCAGTTTTGGTTTTAAAGGGCCTCGCTGGTGAGGTGGGTTTGGTATCCCTCTGTGAGTAAGAAGCTCCTCGTCTGGACTGGATTTACCTTTTTTTTTGGACAGGGAGGAATCCAGAGATTCCAAAAATGGTGAAATCGTGTAGAACAATAAATATAGGAACATACTTGAGAAGTTACCAGGAACGCTGTACCGGAGGCAGGTGGTAGTGCCGTTGGCCCCACAGAGGAACCGGTCCCCGCAGCCACTCTCTCTCTCGAGCTGTCTCTTTATGGAGATGACTGCTGTCTCTTTATGGAGATGACTGCATTGGGTGATCACCAGGTCTGAGCCAGATCAGCGTAAGAAGATAGGGAGACTAATAATCTGCTCCTACATAAAGCCTCCCACCCAACTACTCTCTCCAACCTGTTTGATTTTTTATTGTTTTTTGTTTTTTTTTGCATTGAGTATATGAGTCAATAAAGACCTAAATATTTTATGTATGGAATGTACAATTTTCTTTTTCGGACTAAATAAATATTTTTGTTTCTTCTATGGTGGACTGATTCTTGGTGCATTTTATAATCAGGTTTCTTTTTATATTCCTTTAGACTGTAAGCCTTAGAGTAGGGCTCTCTTTACCTAATGTATCAATTTCTCTTAACTCTCCGTAAAGCTTTGTCAGACCCTTTATAGGTATGGACTGTTGGGACTATATATATATATATATATATATATATATATATATATATAAGATAATAATAATAACAATAATAATAATAAAATATATTAATAATAATATTAAAATAATAATATTAATAAAATATAATAATATTAATAATAATTAGTATTAAGTGATATATGGTACAGCTCCGGTACCCGGAGTGTTAAACGACCCGGCTGCCGCGCACAGATGCACTTGGACACAGACGAGCTCCGAATTAGGAAATGTTTTGTACTCTTCAGCCCTGTGACTGCAGCTCAGAACAGTCAAGATTACATACGTGCTGCCGAGGCAAGATATAATGTGTAGTGTACAACAGGCCCCGCTGATATATAAATAAAGCTGGGATGTTTTGCGTGTTTTTCTCTTGTGCTCTTAGTTCTAGAACACTCTGTTCGAAATGTAGCAGGCTTGTGTATACATCCAGTCTATTCCCGTCCCGTGGATGTTTTCTCAATGTTCTGTGAATCCTTAGATGTATACAAAGCGTTTGACCCCATTCTTCCATGGAACTAAATTCCTGACTAAGTAGAATATATATATATATATATATGTGTCCTGTAACTGATTATTATGAGCTTAGAGGTTTACACAAACACTTCTTCGAAGTTTATATTATATTGGAGCTTTTATATTCTAAACCCGTTCACGACAAAGAACATTCCTTGCATTCTTTAAAACGATTGTCCTTCGTGAGGACAGCGTAGAACATACTGTGCAGATACCCGCGCCGCTCGTGGGGTGGGTATGGTCTGAGGAGGACATGGCTAGCGACACACCGTCCCACCGAGAGCCTCGCTCGCTCTGGGCTCGCTGTTGGGCCAATGTTGTCAGTCATGTGATTTAGTGGATGACTTTCCAGACGGAGCTGATATTTTATGGCGGTTATAATAAAGTCCATTCCTCCTTTCAGAGTGTCAGGGTGGGTGATTAGGACTGAGCCATACTATTGTTTACAGCAATTGAGTATGATAAGGAGTCAGGGTGTTTGTCTAGTACAGGGGCGTCCAACCTGCGGCCCTCCAGCTGCTGCAGGACTACATTTCCCATACTCCTCAGCCCGCCCCTTAGCTGAAAGGGCATTATGGGAGATGTAGTCCTGCAGCAGCTGGAGGGCCGCAGGTTGGACCCCCCCTGGTCTAGTAGATTGAGTTAAGATAAAAGAACTAGAATGCATCCGCGTGTACAAACTAGATGGGCCAAATCAGGGCAGGAGTAATGCCGGAGCACATGGAGCAGCCACTTGCAGTCCTCTGCGTTCTGATGGGTCCATAACTCACCTGTCCCACAAAGCAGCAATGTGATCAGGTAACACACCCCTCCCAACACTGCACGCCCGGAAATGACATCACTCACGCAGTGCCAGTGAGGAAGTATGATTGCCGCACATTGCAGGACCTGATCAGATAGCCGCTCGGTGAGGGAGCTGCAGGGCGCAAGGAACCCTACAAGAGAGAAGTGGAGGATGTGGTACTGTGTATGAGTATGTGTGCGTGTGTGTTTATGTATGTGTATCTATACAGTATGAGTGTGTATATATAGATATGTGTGCATGCGTATGTACATGTATGTGAGTGCATAAGTATGTTTATGCGTATATATATACAGTATGTGTGTGTGTGTATATATATATATATATATATATATATGTGTGTGTGTGCGTGTGTATGTATATGTATGTGTGTGCATAAGTATGTTTATGCGTATATATACAGTATGTGTGTGTGTGTGTATATGTTTGCATGTGTGGGAGGTCAGAATAAAAGTTAGAAAGAGTATGAAACATGTAAAAAGCAGAGAAGCGAGATAAAAGAAAAAAAGGAAAAGAGTGAGGGAAGATGTCAGAAAGTGAGATGCAAAAAGAGATAGGACAAAAGAAAGAAAAGAACAAAAGGAAAAAAATCAGGTGGCTGAAGCCGAGAAATCCAGAGAAAGGACTCTTACTGTATTATTGCTCCAGGGCCTTTTCTTGTTCTTCTGTCTTCAGCTTGGGTTTCGGCTCTCCCCAGACCTCCCCGAGCGCTTCAGCAAAAAGAAAAAGCAAACCGGATAGACAGGAGACCACGCACAGAAATCTTCAAAATGTTTCTTTTATTGTAGCCAGGCAAAATAAAAACAGCAAAAACCCACAAGTCAGCCATTCACCTGACGCATTTCGTCCAAATTAGGACGATATATTATATAAATAAATATAATATGTAATTAAAGAAAAACAAAAAGAAGACCCCCAATTGTTTATAAATATAAAATTATCTGAAGTGTGAATGATGTGATTTGACTAAATAGATGTAAATAGAATGTTCTTTATCCCTTGAGAAAGATAGTATCAAATATTAAGTATAATAATAATTATTATTATATTATTAAGGCCGTTTAACTGGAAGGGACTCTTCCTTTTATGTACAATGTCATCTAAATGGACTTACACAAGGAAATGATATACAATGTAAAAATGTCAGAGAATTGTATTAAAGATCCAGTATAATAATACATTGGATATATTTTACCATCGATAAAAAAGCAAAATGGAATATAAATTCATAGAAAATTGAGTTTTTTGATTCTTTAACATCAAAATGTAAAAAAATGAAAAATGAATTAAACAAACATATGACGGTATGACAGTCTGATGTGTATTTTAGGCATGAGATCATTTGGCTGTGGGACCACCTGCCCAAAATGAGCCCCTCCACCTGTCTGTGTACCTCATCCCTTTGGGTTTCTGCACTTCTCGCATTTTTTGGCAAACGGGGACTGTTAGAATTGTGCTCATTTACTTTATTATTATTGATTTAGAGATGGCCATTAAATTCCACAGCGGGGGCGATATGGCTCAGGAATGCGCTGTCGAGCCACAGATTGTCTTCTACACTTCACGACCTTGGCTTATGAATCATTTCCACCGTATCTCAATAACGTATTATTAAGTACTGGCAAACAATAGGTATAGAGCCCTATTAAGGCATTTATAGATTCAAACACAAAACAAGGGGTCCATAATATCGTAAGATCCCGAGCCAAAATGCAGTCATGTTATCATCGTAAGAGGTAATCGGCTGTTGGTTCCAAACTTTGGGTATGATTAATGCTTTCTGGATGTGTTACTAAGGGCAGGATATCTTCTAAAGATACAGGAGTCATTGGATCGATGTGCACTTTGGACAAACCTAAAAATCCTAACTGGTTTATGACGCCTTTCAAAGTAAAATAAAATAAAATGTGAATGAAGCAGGACCGTACCTGGCTGCTATTAGGCAGATAGGGCGAGGGTGGGACGGGGACCAGTACCTTGGTTCTTTGAAATTCTTATCTGTCTGATAACAGATATGTCTGTTTGTGTTGCTCAATCAGTGGGCTATGAGTTTATTTACTATTCTGAGAGCTTTATGGTCTTTTACTAAATGTTCTCATGTCTTCCCTTTGTGCAGCCTGCAGATTAAGATTAACTCCTTTGGTGGTTACTGGGAGGGGGAGGGGGTAGGGGTACATGTGCCTTTGTTTACGATGCGTTGCGCAATCCATCATTCATAGAATCCAAGGATGACTTAGACAATAATAAGCGCCTGGTAAGGGAAACAAGAGAAACTTAGCAGGAACTTATCTGCACACCCCATACACGGAGATATAAACCATGTCACTTTACCAAAACATATTGGGACACACCATGCGTGCTAGCCTCTGACATCCACAAATCATGGGATTGATCTGGATTGACCATGCAGAAAATCAACATTTTTGTATGTATTTGTATGTGGAAAATGGCTGTTCGGGTACAAATAATGAAAACCTCCTCTTCTCTCAAAAAAAAAAATGGAGGCTCCTCAGGGTCCAAAACACTCAAAACTGGCCAAACTCCATTCCCTAATTGTACAACAGGGAAAGAGGAAAGGAAGAAGACAACAGACAGAACATGGCTTACTCTGTCTGGATTGATCATTCTTAGTTCAGTTAGTTTTAGAATCCGACCTTTGTCCAAAGAGCTCACACTCTGTTATTTAGAATGCAATCCAGCAGGTACAGCTGGCGACACTTGATATTATATTTGGTCATAAGCAGCTGTTGATGCATTCAGTTATCACTATATCCCATGTTATTGTTCAATTAGTTCTTAAGGTGCTGTTCCACCCAACCTGCTGATTTAAACACTTCTAGAACTGAATGCAGCTTCATAAACATTCCTAGTACCGCTGAACGTCCAAGCTGTTCACATGAATAATTATTTAATCAAATAGAATTTTTTTCCTTGTTCGTCATTTAGCCATAAAGTCTCTAATTAACATGTGACATGAAAGCAGGCAGTGATAGGTTGTTGCCATAGCAAAGAAAACTAAAATCTGTTTGTTTTTTTTTAAAGTGGATAAACCTTCACAATAAAGATTAATGCGACAGATCTGCTAAGATTTGTTTGTTAACATGATAGAGTGATCTGGTAATGCTTTGTCTACTTGGAATAGCACCTTTTACCTACAGTTTTTGGGGGATAATACGACGATTTATTTTCTTTATTCACTGGATTTTATTAAATGGTGATTTTTCACTAACAGCTGCAGGAAACGAAGTCAAATTACGCGTGCTTCCCTCGAGTTAGACACGACCCCGATTTAATCTCCAAATCAAAATACCAATCCAGTTTTAATGAGTGAAATAATCTATTCTGCAATTATCAATTCCATTCTGTACAAAAACTGCGCTTCCTTAAACTGAATCGACTCTGCACGCTCTACATACTACATACGTGGTTAAAATCACACGGTAACCGTACACATACAGGAGTAATGATGAAACTATTGCTCAAATATTTATACTTTTATCATTTTAAATTTTTTTACATTTTTTATGTGTTTCTAGACAGCATTTTAATAAGAATATATATATATTTAAATTATGCGTTATTCTGAAACTGCAATAAGTCTTTAGTCGATGTTGATTGTTTTTTATTGTAAAAATATGTATCATATTTATCAGTATGGACAGGAATTTTAATACATTCGCTGTCATCTGATTAAACTATAAAAGGGAAGCTTTCTCAAGCAACATTCAAAGTTCAAAAAAGTAGTTTTCCCATTTTTGTCTTTCTTATGTAATATAATGGCTCGGAATTAGAATACACTTTAGGTAAAGACCATAATATTTGCAATCACCAGTTGTTTGTGTCTAAAGTCGCAGACTTTCCTAATCGTTCCTAATGTTTAGAGCTGTGATCTCCCAATTTTTCCATCCTCTGGAAAGAATCCGGATCCCTACCTGTTCAGGAAGTGGGTAGGCGGGTCGCTGATGTCACAGGAAGTCCCGGTGATGTCAGTTGGCACTCATTCCGCGGAAGTTACTGAAGAAACAGGTGAAAAAGACCCTTTTTTTTCCCCCAGTCGAAGCTCCAGTACTCAGAATCTCATTTTTCATGACATGGAGCTTGTTTTTCCTTTCAACAAATCTAAATAAAATTATTAAAACTTTATAGCCCCCACGCCCCCAGAAAAGGGCATTTATCAAGACGTAATCGCTGCCCCAACAAAATTCAGGGCTGTTAGCAGCTATGCTCTAGCTGGGTGCTGACACTGTCTACCAGGAGAAGGTCAAAGGTTATGCTGCAAAAAAGATGCTCTGTTGACCTCCGTGACATGGGAGAGATTTCCTCTTCTGAGTACACAGAAAGTAAACATGTTCTGCTCCCGGGGTCAGAGACGAAAACATATCCAATAGATCAATACGGGTTTAAATACCTAAGAATTTTAAACAGCTGCTTTATTTCCTTCAACCGAATTAAAGGTCTGTCAAACGTCACTTATACGGACATTACGCCGTATGACAGACAAGCCCCTGAGTGCCTGTCAGGGTGATATTTACTAAGGGGTCATTTTAAAATGACTGGTTTGCCCCAAATCTCTAACGATGGCTGAACGGGTAAATAACTGAAGGGGGGGGGGGGAATACCTGAGATTACGTGCGTTTTATGGCTCACTGAAAAAAGTGTGAGATACCGACGGTTACGTTACCAAAAAAAAGTGATTTTGGTGTAACAAGTCCATCGTTTTTCAGAAATATCCTCTGAAACTCTAAGTTTAATGGTAAATTATATTTAATAAATATAAAAATATAAAATATGTATATATATATATCTCAAAATATATTTATTTTTCCATTTTCAACAATTTTTATAATATATATCGATGATATTTTATAATTATATTATAACCCTCACTATACATTAGTAAATGCCATATGACGGCACCCCGGGCCGGTGGGGGGGCATTAAGAGGTTGATGCCCCCCACTACCCTCAAAAGCAGGTCAGTTGGGCAGCTACCCGGGGCATTGCCTGACAATCTGGACTGTCCCACAAGTTATGGGACTGTTTATAGGTATGGTTTAATGGTTGCCCAATCTGCTCTTGCCTAAGCTTGGTCCATCTAGATTGTAAGCTCTTGCGAGCAGGGCCCTCATTACCTAATGTATCGGCTGGTCTTAGTCTGTCGGTTCTGGTTCTGTGAGACCCTTTTGAATGTAGGGACTGTAAGAAGCGCTGCGGGAATTGTTGGCGCTATATAAATAAAAGATAAGATAACTCCACTTTTCCATGTTCCATCCCTCCTATAAAGAAGCTTTGCAGGGGTGCCAGCGGACATGGTTAGGGGTTCATATAGCAAAGAACCCAGCCTACTTCATCTATTCTAAAAGAGATACAATTACGAGTGTTATTATTCACAAATATTCACCATATTTAATACATTTCCGCTCAATACACCAGTTTGGTCCTGTTCTACACAATAAATCTGGGTAAAGCCATTGCCTTTCTATGAACCAACAGAATATATAGTAAATTGTCCTATAAAAATGGTACATAGTTCAACTTTTTAAACGTAGGTCAAACAGAAAAAAGTCTAACGCAGAATTTCCCGGCTCGGAGAACGTTCCTTGCTAAATTCTCCGTGGTCTGACTATTTACTTACTAAACACGGAATGCATTTATTAAAGGGGCAGTCACACTGCAAACATTATGGTCTGAAGGACAGCAAACATATTATATATGCTAGTTTCAAGGTATTATAAAGAGTGGAAAATGCCGTATTTTACTTTAAGTAAACAGTTTAACCAAGTCAAATATGTGGGTTTTTTTTACTGTCATGCATTTCTTAATGGACTTCAGCATACCTTCTTCCCCCGCCCCCCGACAATTATGTAGTACGTGCAGTTTTATGTGCTGGCCACAGATCGCTAGTTGTTAAATACCCCTAGTGAAACATTAAATTGGGAGCTTTTAAATTAAAGGAGAGGCTATGGCAAAGTCCGGACTGGGCTCCACAAGTAATCATCTTTGGGTACGAATTAAGGACTAAGTTGGCCCATGGACAGCTTCAGAATCCTTCAATTTGGCATCAAATGATTTAAAAACGTAAGGAATTAAGAGCGATACTATTTTCAGGGTTTTTTATTTCATTCATGCACCTTCGCATTCTAATGTTCGTACTGAGAGGTACCCCTTTAACCTGCATCGGGTTTACATGGGTACTGCAGCGTCCAATGCAGCCTCACGAACAAAGACGGCAAATGAAAGTACTTTGTAAGTACTTGAATATGCATTCTTTAACTTGTTACGTTCTAAATAAATAATAGCTTAAGGAGAAGCTGCAGCACAACACGTCCTCTCTGGTCCTTGTGTTTTTTGCTACTGATTGGCTGCTTCAAGTAGCAAGGGGCAGGAAACACCTCTCCATGACATTTTTGGGAAGACTTTCTGCAGATACGCACCAGGGGTCTCATTAGACCCCCATCACCACCGCCATAGAAGTACTGCTACGCTAGTGCTGGAGCTGACTAGTGGACACAGGCAGCAGGAGACGTGTTTGGCAGAACACACCTTTCGCATGTCTAGAAGCCATAGGGTCCAGGTGGACCACCCAAAAATTTAAAGGGGGCAACAAGTGATCATATGCATTAAAGTGCGTATACTGGCTGGTGTGTCCCTTTCAAAAAACTTTTACATATATTTTCAGCGGTATTGCTTAAAAAAAATCCTCTCCTACTGGTAAAAATAATAATAATTCATAACCGTCTTGGTTTGAGAACAGGTCCATCCGCATATATGTTTATATATATGGAGAACCTGCCCGGAATAGCTTTAAAGATGGTCAGTGACCTGTCCAAAAGCCCCATCCCCAGGTCACTCAATGCACTGGGAATCCCATGGGCGATAATTTACGACTTCTCGGCACAACCTTTCAGCAGGACCCGGTTTAAACTTCCTAACGCACTCAAGCAACTGCAACTACAAAGTCCACTGGGCCGCAGATGCAGTAAGCAGATGTGGCTAATCATTCAACTTTTCAAAAAGAGAAGACCCTTTAATGATCTGTGGTGGTGTTTTTTTTTAAGGTCACAGACCCCCACCGATGATAGGCTTAATGGGCCTTACTTTTACTCAACTGTAATTGTATTAATGCAACTACCAACTCCTTGGTCTAGAAGCCCTCCGGGGACCACAAATTCCTTTATCTGCTTTAACAGGATAGCAATAATTGTAGACTTAAAACATCTTACACATAGACAAAGAACAGTGGTCTGTCTCAAGAACATCGCTCGAAATCTTGGGGATAATTTACGGAGAACCGAAAACACTAGATTCGCCTTGTCTCCTTTTTTTTTGGAAATATGAATTTTCTTTTCTCTGCTCATAATTGTTACGATATAAAATGTTATTTGCACATCCCAAGCCCCGGTTCTGTGGCTACCATTAAGAGTTCTGTGATTAAGAGGTTTCATGGACCCTTGTTCCAGTAGAATCCTGACAACTATTCAAGATAATTGAACGTTTGGAGTCAGATTTCATTAATAATGTGAAAAATCACCATGGGACATTTCTTCGTAAAAGGTTAATATTTGTGTAAAAAAAAAAAAATCACTATTTGCATAAACTGGATAAATTATTCCTACATAATAATTCACAATAAAACTATTTTTTTTTTTCCGTATAGTGCTAACAAATATTTTTTCTTTAATTAATTTAATATAAAATAAAATACACCATAATTCACAACATTTTCCCCTTTGATTTCTCACAATCAAAAATAGATATTTTCTGTTTGGTCTTCAGGTAGGCAGTTTTGAACTTTTTCCCCAAAAGGTCCATTCCAATTTTGATCATCGATATTTAAAAAAGAGCTTTAGTAGGAACATGGATAATGGATATACACAGGGAAGTGATAATAAAGGATGACTCTCCCAAATAAATAGTTGGCATTATTCTATTTTATTAGAATCTTCAGAAAAGCGCCCACTTTTATTTCTCCGTATTTTGTGATATCTGCCCATATTTCACCAAAATCCTTAAAAAAAATATATTTAAA
The DNA here is from genome assembly GCA_029215755.1 of Spea hammondii. Taxonomy (NCBI): domain Eukaryota; kingdom Metazoa; phylum Chordata; class Amphibia; order Anura; family Pelobatidae; genus Spea; species Spea hammondii. The sequence goes on from JARDYJ010000005.1 coordinate 6,891,853, forward strand.
AAAAAGGGTGACAGGTTTAAAAATGACCTTTGTATAGAGCTGCAAAACAATATGGTGACACAGAGCTGATATTTAAACACTATAGTAAGGTGTCGAGGAACATTGGGAGTTCTGCCTCCTACGCCCTCCTCGGGCTCTTCTTATAATAACCCCTCTCATAGGCATCTGCTTGAAAAAGTTTCATAATTGAACTCGTAGGTCCAGGGGATCGCTTTCTTTTCTCACGTCTATGTGCAGGACTAACGAGCGTCTTGTCCCTGACTCACCTAAAATGCAGAAAATGTAACTTTTTCAATGTTCTCATGAAGTTATTTTTTTCTATTTTTAACTGTAGGGTACAACAGGTTTTTCAAAGAAAATCCCAGCCTTCCAACTGGTTTAAACTATGCATTGCTTTAGTGATGTCATTTATAATGCATCGGCCATACCCACTAAGAGCAGGACTTTAATTCACTTTAGAAATAAAAAAAATGTCACTACTACTAATTATTTTTACATAATTTTATAGAATACTTCTAAATTCCTCAATCTCCCTCACTTATCTTCTATAAATATTTCAAACTATTAACACAGGTTTGATTATACGCCAAATGACGAGCCAATCAGAAAGAGATGTGTACTGCTTTCTGGGGGAGAGGGCCAGTCCTAAACCAAGTGGCACACAGTCACTCTAACACCGTACACTGACAACCAACATGGTCTAGCACTATATATACTGTCACCCCCATACACACTCACTCTAACATTGTACACAGACACGCAACACTGTACACTTAACACATCATACGCTCAGAAACTGGACACTCACACAGACTCACATTTTAACAATGTACACTGACACGGTCCCACACACACTAATTCTAACCCTGTATACTGGCCCAGACACATTATAACCCTGTCCACTGACACCCACACACACATTTTAACCAGGGATAGGCCTGGACATGGTGCATGGCAGACATTTTCATAGTTGTTGGATTAAGTTAAACATTTGCTAGAATGAATCAATCTATTTTCCAAAACAGTAAGAGCAAGAGTGTCAAAACATACATACACTTTCCTTACAAATGTCTGCCCATGCACATTCACGCTTACCCTTAAACAGAAACCTACTGGCTCACACAGCCACATGCTTACAAGCCCTTAGACACACTTGCACTAACATACACACTTTTAAAATACAAACACACTCTCTTTCACCTTACCCCTTTTCCTTTATCTCTCTTCTTTCTCCTTATCTCCCATACTCTTTATCTTTGCCAATCTCTCATATTTTCTCATTATCTCTTCCCTTTCTCACTGTCATTCTCCTTTCGCTTTATCTCTCCCCTATCTCACTATTAGCTTCCCCTCCTTTCACCAGGCCTTACCTTTTTCCCTTCTCCTTTTTTTCCTTCTTAAGTCCTGTGGTGGTTTCTTTAGCTTTCTGCTCCAGAGCTCCCTTGTGGTGCAGACTCGGTGCTGAGTGCCGGGATATGATGTCATATCCTGGCGCTCAGCATCACTCGATTGCCAGGGAGCACTGAATCACGAGTCTGAAGGGACCCTGTGCTCCGTTCATTTTGGGCTGGTTAGAGGGAGATCCTTAAGGCTGCCTGGGGCCCCTGGTAAGAAGACCAACCCTGCTGGTAAATCTGTCCTAGACCTTTTATTTTTTTATTGTACAATAGCACGCAGTTTCACATCCAATTAAAACTATACAGCTTTTGCGACAAGCAAGCTTCGGCAGCTTGTTACCATTTTACTGCCTTTATCTGAATTGTTAACAAATGTTATATGTGGCTTTAATTCCATATGATTTCAGACTATTAACTTAAAACGGTTATCTTCTGTTAAGAAATCTATATTACATAATACGTTCCTGGGGTAATTTGTTTCTTTTATGTTTTCCAGCAGACCGTGATATTGTTAATTGGTTTTCCATGCACGTTTTCATGAGTATTTTGGAACTAAAGAGTCATTTTTGTGGGTACTTTGTGGCGTAGCTGTTGAGAAGGGTCTACATATTGCTCAAGCGACATAAAGCCGGTCCAAACTATTGCCAGAAACAAAAAGTAATATGGAAATAATATTAATGATCTCATGAACGTTTCACTACGAGCGGAATTTTGCAACTCATCCGAACGACTCATTCCCACTTCAAAGACCATACAGCTCATTATGTAAGGGAAACTAAGTAAAAAAATATATATTTATAGCTTAGTCCTGTTTGGAAAAGCATTTAGTAATGTCCACATATTCCATACATTAACGGCTAAAAGGGGCATTGTTGCCCCAAAAACTGGGCATTATTCACCCAAAAACTGTAGCTAAGACTAGATTTATCGCAACATTCTAGAATATTTTCCAGATTGCAAGCTCTTTACAACAAAAAGGGGTCTTCCATATCTTATGTCCAAGCTTAGCAAAGCGGGAGGTCTATCGAGACCCCCTGAGTGCCACAGCGCCCTCCAACTAATGTCAATGAGGGTTCTTTCCAAGCAAAAGCAGCCAAAATACGGAGAGTGGAGGAGATGTTCCTCTTCAGCTCTGGAGCTGCAGCCTTTTTAGCAGGTAAGTGTGTTTATTACAGTCGTTACAGATGGATCCCCGGACGGGATGGGAATCCTACCTGGAGGCTTTTGAAGGAGTAGGGAAAGCTACATTTTTGTTCTGCATTCCAGAAAGTATTATCTCTATACAGCGAGCGACCGTCTGAGTCTTTGTTTGACTCCCCTGAGAACCTACAGCATGTCTTCAGGATTTCCTCGATTGAGTGCGGTTAATTGATTTAGCGTTTAAAAAAAGATTCATTTATAGTTTACCTGTGTTTAAATTAGCATGTCATGAAAACCTTCATTGTCTTGGATTCCCGAGGGTTATAGTCTAATCCTTTTGTTTGTATTTTAAGCATCTGTCGCTGTTTCCATTGTAGTCTGGTCCTTATTTACTGGACGTAATGGGCTGGTGGCCTTGAAGCATTCTACGCACCCTACGTGCCAGGTCGGGTTACCTATACATTTTAATGCACGGCTGCATTAGCCCTGTGATGTCACAAAGGACACTTGAGTGCTGAAGGTGGTGGATTGGTTTACCAGCCTCCCAGCAGAAGTGGTAGAAGTTAATATGAAGAGAATTATGCATGCATGGGATAGACAAAGCGATATCCCAAATATAAGGGGTCCAAATTGGCTTTGGTTAGAGCCTTGGCTGTGTTCTATCTTTTATAGAGCTCAGGATCCCAACCGGACCATGATGCCCACTGCCTGCAAAAGGTGGACTTCTTCCACCCAGACATAGAGCCCATACGGTGGCTCAGACATAAAGTCATGTGACGCAAACTTAATTATCTGGGACCTTATTCCCTTTAGAAAATAAACTATTCCTATAGAGAGGTTAATAGGTTTGCTATGGAAATCTACCAAGGTGACCACAATTACAACTGTACAGAACTGTCCAGCAAAGTGTCACTAGATCCCAAGGCAGCCTTGGACCTACCTATGGGCCTCGTCAAATTAGAGTGTAATATTATACTATTATATACTATATTGCAGTCCTCGAGGGCCGCAAACTGGCCTGGAATTATGTATATCCTTGCTTGAAAGCAGGTAGCTTCATGAAGTTTTAAGTGATACACCTGTGCTCAAGCTAGGATATCCACAAATTGTGGCCTGTTTGGGGCCTTTGAGGACTGGAGCTGCATGGCTGTAAACTGGATATAACCCCTCAAGCCTCATACATGAAAAATTTCCACTTCTTGAAGTGACGAGCAAGGTTACGTATCGACAAATATGTACATATTGACAACTTTTCATATTTTAGGAAACTGTATAGGTGTACCTGGGAACCTGGGTTTGGTTACGAGTCCTTGAGTCTCCAGGTCACACTCTTGTTCCTCAGGGGCAGGGAAGTTATATTTAGCCACGCCCCCACACCCTGCCCAATCCCTAACCCATTTAATGCGCTCTGAGGCTAACCCTTTCCTCATGAAGCCCTGGGTGGCCTACCCTGGCAAATTCCCAGTAAAGTGTATATTTATAAGTAAGTTAGTATGTGTCCTATACCTAAGTGTGGATTAAACCCACGATTTTGATGTATAGTCTTACTAATATGTTGTTTTTTTTCAATTTTCCACTGATTTTGTTTTCTTTTCGGTTCCACGAAGAAGCGTCCTGAGACCATGACTTCAGTCTTTCTCGTGCTAACACTTTTTTTTTTTTCTTTTTTTCGAAAATGATGAATTGCAAGCTTCAGTAAATTTGTATACTTGGCTCATTTGTCAGAAATGAATACAAATGGTTAGTTTATCGCGATCCCATCTTCTTTATGAATGAGTTATGCTTGGCATTTACCTAAGTTTAGGAACACTTATCCAAATGCTTTCCTTTGATCTCGACTTTTTTTGATTACAATCTTCGACGGTTAAAAAAAAGAAAGTTGTCAGCTGAATGGGGAAAGCGATGATGGACGGGTTTAAAGGGATAGCATGACACAGACTTTTTTTTTTTTTCCACGGGCAAAAGAGTCACCTGTTTGAGCCGCGAAGAATGCATCTGTGGGTGCATGAGCTGTAGGCGATATGTGTTCTGCGATGAAAATGTGTTAATGCACCTTCCTCCAGCACAAAAGAAGACATTCTTGAGTGGGTCTGTTTGTTTAGCTATTCTATTATGTACTAACACGCCAATAATGGCTTTAAATCCAAGCCCTGCTCACATAGTCTGCTCTTGTAAGTGTATGAGGAGTGCTGGCAATAATAATCAGCCCTGGAGGGTAAAGCCAAGTGGCTCAGAACAAAACAGATTTGGCAGGCAACACCTTCATTTTGCGGGTCCGGTCCTGTCCACCAGGGATGGAGTAATAGCGGATGGGGGGGGGCATAGGATCTCATTTTCTGACTCACTTAAATGCATGATGGGTCTGTGCAGACCAGATCACTTGGTAAATGCCATTCACCTTCCTGAAAAAAGGTAAGCAGTCGGGGGAGGGGTATTATAGGGTCTGAGGGGTCAATACGGAAGCTGGGGGGTGTAATACAGGGGCTGGGGATATTACAGGGGGTTGGGGGTATATTGCAGTGACTAGGGGGTACATGACAGGGGCTGGAAGATATTACAGGGGTTGGGGGTATATTGCAGTGACAGTGGGGTACATAACAGGGGCTGGGGGATATTACAGGGTTTGGGTGTACATAACAGGGGCGGGGGGATATTACAGGGTTTGGGGTACATTGCAGTGGCTGGGGGTACATAACAGGGGCTGGGGGATATTACAGGGTTTGGGGTACATTGCAGTGGCTGGGGGGTACATAACAGGGGCTGGGGGGTATTACAGGGGTCTGTGGAAAAGCAGAGAAACTGATAAGAATTTCAAGAGAATTTCCAAACCGAACCCAAAAAAAAATGAGTTGGCCAAATCAGCTAATTTTGCAATTCTCCTGCACATCCCTTGAAATGCTCACTAATTCTTTGCTTAGTGAATAGACCCCACAAGGTTTCTAAGTTAATGACTGCAAAAAAAAAAAATGTAAAAGACCCTCTTATTTAATTTCAATAAAATATTTAATGTTTAAGTTATTTTTCTGCTTGTTTTTAGAATTCTACGAAAGAAAATTGTGGAGGAGGGGGTTATACGCATTCTTGCACCATCCCCTTTAGCTCATTAGTAACCCCGACTGCTGCCCACCACACATTGAGCAATTGCATAGAAAACACTTAAAAGGAGTACAGAAAGGATCCAGTCATCGTGTAACGTTCTTGTTATGCTAGAAATATCTTCAAAACCTTGAAATCGCTGCAGGCCATGGTGCCATTTGCCCCATGCCCCCCTTAAGATAGTATTGATAGTAGAGGGTAGAAAGGTTGAAGAATAAATATCTCTGTGCTGTTTAATGGTTTGATGACGTAACCATTACACAGCACAGGCATTTATTTTATCAATGACTAAAAAAGACTCGATCACGCAGCAGTGGAATGGCTTACTCAATAGCTTTTGAAACCTGTCAAATGACATTATGTTTCATTGATAGAACGCCAGCAGGTTCCGTGGCGCCGTTACAATAGGCGGAAAATTAACAATAACATTAACCCCTTAATGACATTGTTTTCAATGGGTTTAGGGACCACCCATTGTCCTTAAGGGGTAAAACTTGACACAATCTGGCCAGATCGGGTGAGTGTGCGCGGTGCTGTTGGCCAAACTGTTTTTTCCAAAGTTATTTTGAAGAAGAATAACTACGGCAGCTGTAGTTTTTTTTTTTTTTAAGGTTTTGGGGTTTCGTTGTTTTGTAAATTGTTACTCTTACATTCGAAACCTCTTTGGCACATAAAGAGTTACCCCCCCCCTCGAATTTCGGTTTATAATAACATACTTAGACTTCAATCCAATGCTTTTTTACGTTCAACAATGAGTGACCCATTGAACGATAATATGTCTAGCACAGCCCAAGCTAGACATAATGAAATTATTCCAGTCTGGTACTTCTGAAGAGTTATTTAAAGGTTTAATAGATTGTGGAGGAGATTTTCTGTATTATAAGGCCACCGGGGGTTGGATATTGTAACATTTTATTATATTAATTGCAGAATTCTCCAACGGGGCTCCGTTTAGCTCTATATTTTACGTGCGGTATGTAGGCTTTGATAAATAGGCCGGTACATGTTCTGCGTTTTATTGGGGACTGCGATGCATCAGACTTCAAAAACCAAAGAGATGCGCGTTTAATGTGGAGGATTAAAGCGTTTCCCACAGAGTAGACCGAGCACAAACACATAGCACGGCTCCATGCAAATAAAGCGCTGGCTCTTTCATGGCAAAGGTAATATGGCAGACAGTTTATTTTAATGATATAACTTCTACCTTACGACCTTCACTCCATCCCCTCTTTCCTTTACTTTAATTTGATTTTCCTCCTCCTCTTCCTTTCTCTTACCCCTTCTCTTCATTTTGTTTTGTTGCTTACCTTCCTTTCCTTTCACCCCTACCTTTCCTTTTTTTCTCTCGTACTTTTTCTTTCCTTCCACCCTACCTTTGCCATTTTTCTCTTCTACTTTTCCTTTCCTTCCTCCCCTTCATTTTCCTCCTCTTTTTCATTTCCTTTCCCCTTAATTTTGCTTCCTTGCTTACCTTCCTCATCTACCTTTCATTTTTCTCTTCTATGTTTCCTTTTCTTCATCCCCTTCTTTTCCTTTCCTTTCCCTCCTCTACTTCCTTAACTTCCTCCTCTTCTTATCCTTTCCTTCCACCCCTTAATTCTCTTCTTTCTTTCCTCTCCTTCCTCTAATCTCCTTCCTTCCTTTCTTCCCTTAATTCCTCGACCCGTTAAACACTAATTTAACTTCCATTCATAAATAATATTATTATATTTTTTATATTGACATCTTCCTGTGAGCTAAGCCTCTCCTCCTCTCTTATCACCTCCTCCTTTTCCCATTTACAAGACATCACTCGTGCTGCCCCCATACCCCCGGAACACTTTTGTGGTCAGCTATGTAAATTTAGACGCACACTTTTTAATGGCCAGGCTTGGTTTGTGGTGGGGTGAATGTGATCTATGTGAATAACATGTATTATGTCTAGGTGAATTCTTTTGTGTGAGTTGGTTTTGGATCTGTTGAATTGATGACGATTATTGAATAATAATAAATAATAAAAATAAAAAAAAATAAAAATTAATAAAGATATAAAAAATGTTTGCCAGGGATGTGTATTCAGCTGTCCCGAGTAGGAAATAAAATAAAGAATTACAGCTGGTGTGTTTTTAGATAAGGGATGGGGACATTCTGTGGGCTAATTTGTTCTTATCTGTCCTCAGATCCCATGTCTATAACTCTCTCTGTGACATGGAAGCAGACACTGTATCTTAATCACCCCGGGGGGGTGCATTGGATGCCTTGTACAATAGGAATTTTCTGCTGACACTGCTTACTGCCTGGAGGGGAGATCAACCCATTCCTATGTACGGGTCAGCAAAGAGTTAAAATAAGTGATGTTACACAAGTTGAACAGTTACTGCTTTAAACAGGTTTGTGTCGTGTTATATATGAGTACATTCCACCCACATGTAGTATGTGCAAACATGAACCTCAGCGCCAAACATATGTGCAACACATCACGCTGCAACATGCTTAAAAAATATATATTATAAATATATATATATATATATATAAACGTCAATTATTATAATTAATATTTTTTTTATTATATAGCGCCAATAATTTACGCAGCGCTTATTAATGTAAAATGTATATCATTGGGCTATGGATATGTGGCACACCGGCAGATTGGATGATTGAAGCGGGTGACCAGCGACTGGATATGCCCCGGTACGTTTTTATGCTAACATATCGCGCGGCCTCACAGATCTAGCCGCCAGCCACACTTACATCATGAGTCGGCCATTGGCCTTAAAGTGACAGAGCCGCCCCGTCTGGCCCGGGTTGGTGCATATTATAGAAAAACCCAAAATAGCATGGCCTCTAAGTACAGTCTTCTTCTACATACATGCTCAGTGATGCACATTAATCTTAAAATACTGGTATTTCCCACAAGAAAGTGTATCAGTAGCTGTCGGGTGGAGAATACATGCGCAGACCTGGGACGTGACTAAGGGGTGGTCTGGAGGCTCCGGGTATCACAGCTGATTACCTGCCTTTTGGCAGCCTTTGATCTCTTGGTGATGGGAGTGGTGTTGCTTTTATCTACTGTCTACCACTGTCCTAAATACTTTTTTGCCTAATAAGCGTTAGACCCGTTACATATCTAACCCTGACTCAGCTCTGCCCCCTGCCATAAGAGGCAATATTAGAAGAGTTCTGGGGTATGTACAGATGTGAAGGATATGTCAAGTAGGACCCTCTTCATCTTTTTGTTACTGTAAGCCCAACTTGTTAAGAGATGGACTGCTTGTTGCTTGTTTACCCATTGTACAGCGCTGCACAATATGAAGGTGCTATACAAATTATGTCACGGATGCCATCAAGGGGGTTCTATAAGATGTTACCGTGCATATCTGCGTTTCTTGACCTATTGAAGCAATAAATTGGTTATTTTTTTTTATAATTGTTTTGTTTTCATGGTATTTCGAGACTAAGTGCTCGGCAGAGTCGGAGCTAATACTGTTATTAATAATAATACTAATAATAATAAAAAAGGCTACCACGGATGTCGGCACAGGGATCAGATACAGCTCCAACGAAGATACAGGGATCCGTTTTTATTTTTCCAAGAAAATTTTTTTTTATTTGTTGGGGAAACCACGTCCAAGGTGTCCAAGAAACGCAGCCTATCTAATGTCTGAACTGCACCAATATTATTATATCATACAATGTAAACAGGACAGGCCGTTGCATAACAGGGTGATTTCATTTGATTGCAACACCAAGTGACAAAGTACATTTAACGTCTCCCGGGGATCGCATTCTCACTTGAGTGACTGCCAAAGAACAACTCGAAGTTTAATGCGGCACGAATACAATGTTTCAAACCAACCTCTCCGTGATACATATGAATACCTGCGTTCCAATAACCTCGGGGGGTGTCCAGAAGGCATGCCAACCTATTTTGGAGGGGGGGTTTTTTTGCACCAAAGCTATAGTAGCAATAAGTCCATTATGATCGTTCGCTGGCACTTTCTACACTTAATGAGTAACCGCTTTTAACCAGGTACACAAACAGACCAACCTTATCAATCAATTCTGAGCAACGAGAACAAGAGGCTGTTACTGTTTAAAAATGATAAAGGGAAAAAAGAACAAGAAACTCCGGCAGTACTTGTAAAAATGATTTCATTACCAGTAAAGGACAAATAATCTGTTTTATCATTTTTTTTATTTACCCATGAAAGGTGTCTTTATTTATTTATTTATTTCATTTTTACATTTCAGCTAAATTCACCATGTATATATATATATATATATATATATATATATGTATTATTAAGGGCCGACCCCAGTGAGCTAGGCAGACCCTGTATAGTGCATAGTTCAATCGCAATGACATCACTATCAATCAATCTCTGCATATTAACCATTTAATATACGGAGTCAGCCTGGCTCTTAAATAATAGATGGGACATTTTCAGAGACAGCCAAAAGCAGGCACAGAAGTCCATAAAATTTGAGACTGTTGGCAGCCATGGAAGGGAAGGAGAAATCCAATATAAATTGTGTCCTGGGATTCCATGGATCTTAAAGCTCCGATCACAGGTTCCTAATCAGGGCACTTGATAAGTATGCGCATATCCATCAGTTCAGCAACGTCTTTGTCTTCGGCTCTGCCTTACGTCTGACAGGGCAGCATGACCTCAACCATCCCTTCCCCGGCCGGCGTCTTTACTGCTGAGCTCTGGGATATGATGTCATATTCTGATGTTCCACCCATGAAGGACGCACAGTGCCTGGGAATGATGTCCATAGGCGCTGTTCTCCATAGTGCAAATAGGCTTCTTGAGGAGATCAGAGATCTACCTTGTAACCACCTTGTAGGGTTGGTGGTCTTCAGCTGGACGTAGACAGGTTCTGGGGTTTCTACTAGAATGATACATCTGATAATAGCTGGGATTTGGTTTAGAATTATATGTCAGCTCACTAGAAAGTTTTATGTATGTAATATATATATTATAATAACATATACTACAATGCTTTCACTTTTTAAGAATTCCAGAACCTGGCAGTTAAGTAAGCTTTGTTTACATTGTAAGGCCACAGAGATCTAGCAGAACTATTTAGTCCCCCGAGTAATTTGTATGATTAATATGACTTTGTTGTTGAGTGTAAATACAACTCCCAATTCAAGAAAACGGTTTTTTTGCATGTCTCCGAAGCAATATCTTGCTGCGTTATATATTAACAAGCATGAGATAAGATAATGAAATTGGGAACAAAAACAAATATCACCGAATTAAGACTATGATGTCAACTCGTTAGTCAGAGAATATATCAGACCATCGGTGATGTTTTTGTAATCATTAAACACAACAATAAGCGGTGTATTTATGACTTGTTTTCTGGAAGCACGGGTTTTATGTATGACCAAGAGGATCTGCTCCATGAAAACAGATAAGACATGCAAGACTTCAGCCAATATTGGGGTGAAAACTACAAGGTCAGGGGTGCCAGGTTAGTATCGAAATGTCCTAAAATATTGTACTCATTTGTAGAAAATGAGTTCATTCCAAAAAAGAGTTAGTGCAAAGCAGCAATGACAATCTAAAAAAGAATCTAGATCGTTCATATCTGTAAGCTCTTGCGAGCGTGTATATGTATGTGTGTATGTATTTGCATATACATAAATGTGTGTATATTTGTATGACTATATGTATTTATATATGTGTGTGTGTGTGTGTGTGTGTGTGTGTGTATATGCATAAATGTGCATTTGTTTATATACCGGTATGTACGTTTCTATATGTGTATATATATGTTTGTGTGTATATATATGTGTATATGTATGTTTGTGTGTGTATATATATGTATATATATATATGTGTGTGTTTGTGTGTATATATATGTGTATATGTGTGTTTGTGTGTATATGTATGTTTGTGTGTATATATATGTGTATATGTGTGTTTGTGTGTATATATATATATGTGTGTGTGTTTGTGTGTATATGTGTGTTTGTGTGTATATGTATGTGTATATGTGTGTATATGTATGTGTATATGTGTGTTTGTGTGTATATGTATGTGTATATGTGTGTATATGTATGTGTATATGTGTGTTTGTGTGTATATGTATGTGTATATGTGTGTTTGTGTGTATATGTATGTGTATATGTGTGTATATGTATGTGTATATGTGTGTTTGTGTGTATATGTATGTGTATATGTGTGTATACATATGTGTGGGTTGGGGCAGAACAGATGTTAGAAAGAGGATGAAAAAATGTAAAAGGCAGACAAGGTAGTAGAAAAAAAAGGGATAGAGATGTCAGCATGTGATACTTCAAAAGAGGGAGGAAAGAATAAAACAAAAAGAAATAAAAACTGCAATAGGCAGAAAGAAAACAAAAAGGGAACTTGCTAAACGCTAAAAAGGACGGGACCTTTATGTATAATTGCTCCAGGGCCCAAAGCTCTTTGATTTTCCCCAATTTATCTCTATATATTTTGCCCATATTTAAAATATGTTTCCTCTGGACATTTGAAACATGTAATATATAGATTAAATCCTCTCCGTCTGCATGCACGGCCGGCCAATTCAGGACCAGACGATTCCCATCAATTGAAATTATTTGGGGTGCCTTTAGTAGCAGACGTATAATGTTCTATGTTTTTGTTGTTCTATTCTTAATTGCACGGCTCCGAAGATTCTGGAGTAGTCTACTCGAGTCGAACGCTGCTTGGGACTACCATATTTTGTGGGGGAATGGCTTAAATGTTTTCCTCAAGTTCTAGTAGGTCTACCTTCTGCGTTCCAGGAGAGAAATCTAATAGGATAGCCCTTCATTCTGTGTTTATAGTTAGACACTCAACGAGATTTATTTTGATTTCATAGTTTGTTTTTTTACAACTATCCACCCTTATCCATGCATTATTTTTTTGTAAGAAAACTCAAAAGTCAAGATATTGGAAAACACGCATATTTTTTAAATTAAGACTTCCAGCAATACGGAATGTATATTCCATTACAGTCATGAAAGCAAGCAGTCACACGCAAGCACAATCCACTTAGCCTTAAATGGTTTATTTCATGAATCGCTTTGTGTTTCATTAATAACCCCCCTACATACCATCGGGTCAAGTATCACATTTTCTCCTAGGACTTACTTTCATCTCTCAAAGACCGTTCATGTCATAGATGAATTCAGGCTCCGTAACCTTTAAACCCCTCCATGCATTGTTGGCCTCTCTTGCACTGTAAGGATTAACCTGGCGTTAAACGTAAGACGTCTTCTTTGTCTCTTCTAGCAAAAAAAAAAGAAGGGAAAAAAGGTAAACTTCTCCACGGCACATCGAGTCCTGCCCAAGCATATCAGTGTCCTTGAGATTTGAACAAATTAATTGATAAGTATGTAATCATATTCCTGAAGAATGTTCTTCGCTTAAGGCTGATTATTCCAGAACATGTTCTACCCACTCACTTATCAGACTTAAGGCTAGTAAAAGTGATAAATGAACAATCACTGCTATATATATATTATAATAGGCGTAAAGCTTTCGTGGGAAAGGAATAAGATAAGAAGTATTTATTTATCTATTGATGGATATTAGCTGGTATAGGTTTGCTTCTTGCAGGTTCCATCGATGATACTTTTATCTCCTTCTACGAAAGACTTTTTGTTTGGTTTTCATGAAAGCATAAATGAGAACCGCATTCCGACAACTTTGGTACAAACGAATCTACTGGTTATTTGTAGATAAACAGAAATCCATGATTGATATAAAAATATTCAGTCGATTGGGATACAAGGAGGAGAATGGGAAGGTCCATTAGCCTGGAGCTCGTCATGGGAGTCACGAGATATCTTTGGGGTTTCACCCTTTGCTCTCGGACCAAACTGGGTTTTTTTGCTTTATCGTAAAGAGAATTTTTTTTGAAAAAAAGATTTTAAATGATGCCGTCAAATCTAACAATGTGTAAAATATCTTTTATTCAGTAGATAAAATAAAAGCTTAATAATACAAATCATGAATGCATTAAAGAGATATATATTAGTTTTTTTTTACTATGGAGACTGTGTAACCCGAGGCTAAGGACCCTGGAAGGTTTGGTATTTTACGGGGTTTTACAGAAGGTGTATAGTAATAGTTAATAATAATTAATAATAATAAAGGTTTAACATTTCTACCTGTTGATTATCTCTGTTAAGTCCACATTCTTTTAGTTGCGTAAAGATAATAAAAGATTAAAACCCAAATAAAATCCGTTTTCTTGGCGGTGTGTTGTTATATTCCTATAGGAAAATAAAAAATTAATTGATATTATACAGGATCCCCCCCCTTTTAGTTACCCGAGTGGCACAATGTATATACACCGGTATATATATATATATATAAATAATGTATATATAATACTATATATTTAGTGCAAATTACATCATTGTGTCTCTAAAGCCTGTATGTGCATTCTCCTCCCACTAAGGACTAGCCACTCCCCTTTATGTAGCCACACCTCCCTGAACCAGCTCCGCCTTTTCCTATCTCAAGAAGGTTAATATATACTACACACTACTACAAATAATAATAATAATAATAATGTTCCATGATTTCAAAAATATTTTATTGATTTCTAAGTTTCAAAGATTTAATGCCCTGTGGTCCTATGCCTGCAATAGTTATTTGTTTTTTTTCTTTTTCTTTCTGAAATTAGTGTGATTGATCAATTCTTTTGCTTCTCAATGCTGTACAAACATAAGGTAACCTAACCCCAATTACCCTCTAATTTCTCCTTGTGTTTGCCCAACCGCTTCCACCTTGGAGGCGCCAGTCACACACGCCTATCAAGCGGTAACGGCCCCATCCATTTTTACAACATGCTTTTAGGTTTACAAGACCCCAGGTCTATTCAGCCCTTTCTTTCAGTAGCCTTGCCCATGGCGAGACCCTCGTTTAACTGCTTCCTTTATCCACCGCAAGGTATAAACCACTCAATCAGGACGTGTTCTGACAAACTCAAAGGCTTGCTTCACACAAAGGTCAGAGGTTCCTAACCTAGACCAGCACCACATGTAAAAGAAGTCATTGTTCCAGAAATGGAATTCATTTGTATTTCAATGGATTTTGTGTTCTGCAAAAATAGCTGCAACTTAAAATAACAAATACACTCTTGTCAGGCCTGTCCGTAAGGTTGAGAGTCACGACATGACCCGCGGTCTAATCGCTGTGAGAGAAATCTAAACTCTAGAGTTTGCAACATTATCTTGTGGGGATTAGCCCTAAAATCTGGTAGAACGGGTAACGGTGAAGATTCTCTGGGCTAGGAACCTGTGTGGCCAGCTCACAAGCCTAATCTCTGCAGCATCATGATGTAAGTGGGACAAGTTGCATGCAAGGTCAACCATGGTACCGTAGACCAGTTTTCCAAGGATTCAAAGCTGCATAGGGTTTATCGATGATATATAGTCCAAAGTAGGGGTCCAGATGGGTGGAGAAACCTCCCTGTGTGTCTCACAGAAGCCATTATCCATACGCTGGGGTTCAGCCCTTACGATTGAGTAGCCTCTAGAGAACACATAGACTTGAGAAAAAGTTACGTTGATTGTGAGACAGGAACAAATATTAAATGACAAATGTTAACTGGGATGAAACGGGAGGAAAATCCAATATAAACAATGAGGTCGGAGCAGGAGACAAGACAATGAGTCGAGAACACGGACCAGGAAGTCTAACAGGACAATAAAAGCCAAAAATTAAGAATGACCCCAATTAGCACTATTGAAGCGAAAGGTTCAGAGTCTAAGTCGTACCCCAGGTGTGAATGTATTACGTCACATCGTAACTGAAGAAGTCAGAAGTCTCAAAGAACTCTAAATAACAGATGTTACCATTATTATACCATCTTTGGAATAAAAGAAAGTTAGAGACCTAATGTATCGGTTTGTCTCAGTCTGTCAACGCTCGTCTTGTCAGACCCCTTGAATATATATGTATTGTATTAAGCGCTGCGTAAATTGTTGGCTCTATATAAATAAAAGATAAAATATTATAAATATATAAAAATTATAATATTAAATTAATAATATAAATATTATAATAATAAATTATAAGTATATATAAGTTTTTCAACATTCTGTTTCATGGGAGTACAGGATATTCTTCATTCAATCATTCATGAGCATCGACTATCTTTAATATCACTTAGTCTCTGAATTTTGTAGTATCGTTTTAAATAATTTAATGTAATTGCAGGGTTCCTCAAAAAAAATTGTAGTATGTGTGTATCTATAGAATATACCGATCTCAGAAGGATAATGTTTTGATCTTCTGGTTTATTGGAAATTAGAAAGATCTGGACCAAGAGCCACATCCCCTGGGCCGGTCGTTACCCATGAGCCACCAGTAGGATTTAAATGATTCTGGTTCAAGTAAAGTTGGTTTCATGGGTTTATGCTCGGTACACATGCTGACAGGTTCCTGTTTGCTAATAATGTCAAATATTAGCTCAAGTATAGTGATGAGAGGTTTTTCTGTCTAAGAACTAAAAATAGGCAATGGGATCATAAGAGTTCTCGTTAAATGGATTAAATAAATACTACTAGTAGTAGTAGTAGGAGTAGTACTAATAGTAATAATGATAATAATTTATTTTAACATTGTCCTAATTGTAATCATAAAGAACTAAAACCTATAAGATATATATATATATATTTTTTACATTTGAGTAAAAATGTTGATAACAATTCTGGGGTCTAATGTAAGAAATCAATAAAAATACATTATGTATTGCCAACCTGAAGTTCTGAAATTCTTTTATAGAACAGGATATAGAACAATATGCCACCGGCTCAAATGTATCTGCAAGGAACCCATTTATCTCTTGGTACAGGAAGAATGAAATGTATCTTTATGGTCACAATACTAGATTTTATAGAAATTCTCGCTTCACCTATACCACTTTGCACCAGAATTGCTCCAAAGTTCCTGTTACACTCCAGATGTCTTGGCTTGCTGGAGCTCACTAAAGTTGAGTGGCGCATTTAGCTTCGTTGCTCCCCTAGGCCTAAACCAGGACAACGCCGCCGGCCACCCTCTCCACCGTCTCAGTACACCCATCCAAAGTGTAAAAGAGGGCAGACTTGTGCTGTTGCATGAAGCCAGATTGCCTATTAGGAGGACCAGGCTCCCTGTTAGGGACAGGGGCTGCTTCCCTAGGTCAGAATACACCCAGTTGTGAGTGTTCTTAGTAAGAAAAATAGACAGATTTATTAGTCCGAGAAAAGAAGCCTTTGGTTAAAGATGATACGTTTTATTATGCCAACACAGAAGATGCTGTAAAGGCAAATCAACTTTCAAGACCTCAGAGGTCTCTTCTTCGCATGGAATCCATACCGGTTTCCATCTGAAGAGGAACTTATGGAACATTACATAATTTTCAATGCTGGATGAATAGAAGATATCAACTTTGATGCTCTTCCTCACCCCAATGCAGGTCTGACTCTCGCATATTGATCGGGGTAAGAATGATGCCTTATTGCGACTTCATTATTTCTTAAAGTAGATCATTTCATCACAGCCAATGGTAATTTGGATTCATCGTGAGGTTTTTAGGTGTTTGTGTTTCTATACGTTTCCTGATGATGTCTGGGGGGAGAAACTCCGCAAGCTGACCATAATGACCCTTTAATTGCCGTGCCTGAGTTAAGATTACTCCTAAGCACTCCAAACACAGGCTCTGTGTGTCCTGCCCGCTGCAGATTACTGAGTAAATACGATTATATATCGGCGCATTGCAACAACAACACCAGTTAGTAATTAAAATTATTCTTTGTTCTCGATGTAGCAAATAATGAATTACAAGCTGGAAACAACGTATCACTTTCACAGATTAGCTGGCCGGGTATTTGTATGTTACCAGGTTGTAATACCGGGTGATGATATATCGGAGGTATTTATGTCTAGGAGTCCGCCGGCCCCTACGTGAAGCCTGCGCATTAATCACAAAGGGCTTTTCGGCCCACCTTTTAAATATTAGTCAAGTTCTCCAGTTGCCAGGTAAAGGTCTAACAAGTCGTCAGACATTGTAGATTATTTGTGAAAACAAGGAAAAGTTTAGTTATATAAAGTTTTACAAAAATATAAACGTATTCTGTACAATGCGTAGGCAGGGCCGGATTAAGCAGCTTTGGGCCCTGGAGCCATTATACAGGAGGGGCCCCTTCTCTGGATTTTCTGCTTTTAATATTCTATTTTCGTTCTGCCTTTTGACTTTTTTTCCTTCTGTTCTGCCTTTTTCCTCTCTCTTTTACAGTTTCTTCTGTCCCATCT
This sequence comes from Spea hammondii, assembly GCA_029215755.1. Classification (NCBI taxonomy): domain Eukaryota; kingdom Metazoa; phylum Chordata; class Amphibia; order Anura; family Pelobatidae; genus Spea; species Spea hammondii. Next base: position 6,909,758 of record JARDYJ010000005.1, read on the forward strand.
CTTTATTTCAAATATGCAGACATATTTTCCTTGCTTTTTTTTCCATCTTCTTTCCCCTTTCTTTTCTTTTTATCTCACTTGCCCGCCTTTCTCATTTTCCATCCCCTTTCTACCTTCTGTTCTGCCCCCCCATCCCCAAAACACACATACACTGCCATTTAAAGTTTCGGGGTCACTCAGATATTTTCATGGAAAGCAAAGACATTTCTGGTTGTAACATAATCGCAAAAAGGGTTTTGTAACCATCAATTAGACTTTTAAACTTGGATCAGCGAACACAACGTGTCATTGGAAACACAGGAGTGATGGGAGTGATAAAGGAGTGATGGGAGTGATAAAGGGCCATTGGAACACAGGAGTGATGGGAGTGATAAGGAGCCATTGGAACACAGGAGTGATGGGAGTGATAAAGGAGTGATGGGAGTGATGAAGGGCCATTGGAACACAGGAGTAATGGGAGTGATAAAGGGCCAATGGAACACAGGAGTGATGGGAGTGATAAGGAGCCATTGGAACACAGGAGTGATGGGAGTGATAATGGAGTGATGGGAGTGATAAAGAGTCTCTGTACGCCTATGAAGAGATTCTATTAAAAATCAGCCATTTCCAGCTACAATAGTCATTTACAATATTAACCCCGTCTGCGCTGGATTTCTGATCCATTTCATGTTATTTTAATGGACAAAATTTGCTTTTCTTTCAAAAACAAGCAAATTTCTAAGTGACCCCAAACTTTTGAATCCTAGTACACACACACACACACACACACACACACACACACACACACACACACACACACACACACACACACACACACACACACACACACACACACACACACTATTTACGGCATCCTCCATGTTCCTTGTGGCCTGTCAACCGTTAATCTGGCCCTGTGCCTAGACCTTCGCTACAGTGGCTATATTGAGCATGTAAAGAATGAAACAAAATGAAGAAATAAATAAATTCTGCCTCAAACAACCTTACCTGCTTTCTAATTTGTTTTTTAATGTATTTTTTGACTCAGTCTATTACGGTTGGGTCATGTTATAAAGCACGTAGACATTGCTAGCAGAACATTCATTATAGAATATTTGTAGCCATTTTTAATTAAATTTTATGGTGCTCCTGTTCAAAAACTTTAAGTCCAATAAACATACATGGAATATAGTAAAATATATTGTGGGCTTAAATTGAACCAGGCCTAATTAAAACAGGGATAGCCTTTTGTATATTGGTGTGCAGTTAATTAACTAGAATTGGCTTGAACCCGATGCTTGGTAAACAGCAGAGGAACACTAATTTTTTGTAAAAATAAAATAAATAAAAATAAAAATAAAAAAACTTTGCGTATCGCATTAACATATTTTCAAGTAACCATCTTGATAAAGAAGGGAAAAAGCATCATTATTTTGGCTATGGGCACTGCAAGCATCACTATACAACCCAACATGCAAATCGACAATGGGAAATTATGCATATGAGTTCGCAAGGGGCGTGGCAACTTTAATTAAAACCATTATTTATTTTGAAGTGCTTATTTATAATTTTGCTAAAACAGTTAATTGATATCAGTTCTTGCTATAAACATATATTGCACACTAAAACACTGAATTGAAAAGTAATGTAATAAAAACTAAAATAATTAAAAAAATAATAATAATAAAAGTGCTTTTGTTTACTTTTCCCTTCAGGTGGCTTTGAGTAATTCCCGTTTGACATTAATCGAATCAATGATAATATAATCAGACATATTGTCGGTTTACAAACGGCTGAACTTCAGAAACAAAATATGCAAACTTGCTGTTCCCCGAAGGAAATGTTCTGGGCAAAGCCATAACGTACGTTTAGGACTGGAAGAAATCCAGGTCCTGTTTTGCCTGCGTTCGGGCCATGGACTCCAATCCCGACGTAAAGGCAATTAAAAAAACCACAGCAAGACTGCTTTCAACCCGGTCCTCCTGCCCAAAACACATAAGCAAATAATGCATTCTCTTCCGTTACTTGGATGGGAAGGAAACCTGCAGATGAATAGATATGCGTTAAATAAAACAGGTCCGGCCCGCTGGCACACTGGGCAAATGCCTGCTGGCCGATATTCTCACCGATACCGCCACTCCAGAAGGAGAACGGTGCTGCAATACGTATGAAAACGTAACGCGATCTCACGTGTATCACGCAGCGGTTGCACTTACATCATTTGGTGGCTGCTGGCCTTAAAGTGCCGGGTCATCTCCAATTAGGCCTTGAAATAAACCAACGTAATCCTGCTTAGAAACCCACTTTCTACAGTAACATAGTATTTTAGATTGAAAAAAGTCTATCAAGTTCAACCCTTCTACCTACACTTCCTGCTTTGATTTTTCGGATTTGGCCCTTAGGGGGGAAAATCCTTCTTAACTCCAAAAGGCAATCAGATTTCTCCTTGGATCAAGAAGCTCTAAAATATTAATGTTTATTCTATCATTTATAGCCCTGTATGTCATGATTTTACCCCTTTTGACGGCATCCATTGTATCTGATAGAATCCCCTCTCTTGGTAGTGAATTCCATACCTTTACTGCCCTCACTGTAAAGAATCCCTTCCTTCATGTATATGAAATCTCCACTCTTCCCGTCTCAGAGGACGACATCTTATTCTTTGTACATTTCTATTAATGAACAGGTCACTGGAGAGCTCTTCATATCGGCCCTGCATATATATATATATATATATATATATATATATATATATATATATATATATATATACACACACACACACACACAACGTTATAATATCCCCTCTAAGACGCCATTTTTCTAGCGTATTTAGATGCAAATCACTGCTAGCCTCTCACTTCTAAGGTACGTTTTTCCATTTATTTTTTTCTGTACTTTAGAACAAAACCCTAAGTCAGCTGTGCAAGCGAAGCGTATTCCTGAGGCTAATTCTTCGTACATAGATCTCGCTGGCGACGCGTTTTGAACATGGTATTCTTACATCCATTAGTGCTTGTAGGACATTTGCATAATTAGTAGTTCAGTGCAACGTAGCAGGCCCGTCTCTCCAGCCCCGCACCTCCCTTCTTAGCCAAACACAATGTGAGCTTCCCCTTGATTATCCAACCAGCTGCTGCTAATTGTCTTTTAATTATTTCCATGAGAGGGAACCGCATCGATTCAGCCTCCTGACAACAAATACAACAAAGACGAGTGAAATGTTTATCTGCGCGGAGGGCGACTTCTTTCCCAGGGAATTGTGACTCGGGAGACAAGCGCCCCGGACTCCTGTTATTAGCATGGGAAATTTTAATTGCCTGGCTGTTAACTCTTTGGGCTCTGTTCCTTCATGTCACTATATACATTACATGGCAATGCTATCAGTGGAAATGTACGATTTCGTGTATTCTTACCTATGAAGCCTTATGACATGTGATATTCTACATGCTAACCCATCAAGCTGACAATCACAGACTTATTGGCTTTGCTGCTCCATCCATGTAATCATTCCGGCCTCCCAGTCTTAGCCATAGAGTCCTACCGACAAATGCCCACGTAAAGTACAACAAAAACCTGTTTCTGTACTCATGTATGGCACATATATGATGTATACGTCAAGCGAACACTCATGATTTTGCAATGCTCTTTATAGGGAGCGCTGACTGGCAGCTCAACTACAGAGGCATAGAATTTGACAGCACATAAGACCCGTTGGTCCATAAACACGCACGCACACATGCTTTTCCTGCTGTAAAGATTCAAGCCTTAATCCGTCGTTGGTCTCTTCTTAGATTCAGGAGCCGTATATCTATCCCATGCATGTTTAATCCCCTCGCTGGGTTAGGTCTGGAAGGGGCACTGAGCTTTAACAGATCTAGCAAGAACCGAATTCACCCAGAACACCGACTTCCTCCAACTTTTAGATCGCGGTGTAACACAGAAAAATATAAATAATCCCTGCATGCGCATTACAGGACCTGCTGGTTGGGTATAATATCCCCGGCTATCCGTTTAATGACTTGTTCCATAAATAGACACATTTTTACCATGTCCGCACCTTGTCTTTGTATAACGATACCATTTGTATTTATAATCTCTGCAGATCTGCTGATGCTGTTTAGATAAAAAGAGGATGATAAATTCACATAAAACTCAAAAAAATACATAGGTTTTTCATACATTTATTAAAATTAAAATAATAAAATGTAAACAGTATTTTTTCCACACTCACATTTGCAACAGAGTTACAAATCACTATTAATGAAATTATATTTATAATGATTGTTATTGTTTCGGGGGGGGGGGGGGGGGGACAGGATCCGTACATTGAAAGCATCACATTCACGCTTACACGTAAACATACATTTTTTTTTATTCTCAGAATCACTGCACCTCTGCAACCTGTTTCCTGGGAGGGGACGATCTTGATTTCCTGAAAGATAATTTAGGTAAACATTGTGTACACAAATAAATATATATATATATATATATATATATATATATATATATATATATACACTATGTTCCAGCGGTGTATGTAATTAGGACTGATTTGGGACAAAAACAATAAAAAAGTGTGAATTATTTGCCATCAGTTGTTTAGACGCATAGCAGCATGTCCTGATCATTTTGTGGGTTCATTGACAACGTACTTCTCACCTACTGTCACAGAGACGGCCGTGGGTCTGTTTTACCTCCTGTAAGCAGGCCCGGACTGGCCATCGGGCAAACCGGGCATTTGCCCGGTGGGCCGGGCTGGGGCAGGGCCGCGGCCGGGCCAGCCCGGGCCACGGCAGGGCCGGATTGACTTAGGGGCTAATGGAGCTGCAGCTCCAGGCCCCTACCTTAAAATAGGCCCAGTCAGGAACGGACTGACTGGGCCTATGCGGCCGTCCTTAACGCAGGGCAAAAGGGGCACCTGCCCTTTAAGCGCGCAGCAACTGCGACCGGGCACGCTACTTACCTGGCAGACACGCGCGAGCAGCGTCTCTTCCACGGCCAGGGGGGCACAGCAATCCAGGAGACCCTGCTGTGCGTCTGCTCCCCCTGTGCAGATCCGCAGAAGTCTGCGAGTGGCGCGTACATCATCGGTTCAGGTAAGGGGGTGAGGGAGGCTGTATGGAGTATGTGAGATTGAATGAAAGAGTGAATTAATGAGTATCTGTGAAGGAGTGAATGTTTGTGAATGAGTATATGTAAATGAGTATCTGAATGAAGGAATTAATGAGCATCAATGTATGAATGAATATCTGAATGAGTGAATGATTATCTGTGAATTAGTGAATAAATATTTGTGAACGAGTGAATGAATATGTGTGTGTGTGATAGCATGGATGTGTAAGGGGGGGCAAAGATGCCACAGGCAGGCTGTTTTGGTGGCAAAGATGCCACAGGCAGGCTGTTTTGGTGGCAAAGATGCCACAGGCAGGCTGTTTTGGTGGCAAAGATGCCACAGGCAGGCTGTTTTGGTGGCAAAGTTACCACAGGCAGGCTGTTATGGGGGCAAAGTTGCCACAGGCAGGCTGTTATGGGGGCAAAGATGCCACAGGCAGGCTGAGTGAAACCGTCCGTGGAAACCCTCCGGATGCGGGTGTCAGTGTGGCAAAGCCTGTCCTGGTGTTTGTGATTGGGTGTCAGTGTGGCAGAGCCTGTCCTGGTGTGTGTGTATGTGTGTGTGTCAGTGTGGAAAAGCCTGTCCTGGTGTGTGTGTGTGGGTGTCGGTGTGGCAGAGCCTGTCCTGATGTGTGTGTCTGGGTGTCAGTGTGGCAGAGCCTGTCCTGATGTGTGTGTCTGGGTGTCAGTGTGGCAGAGCCTATCCTGGTGTGTGTGTCTGGGTGTCAGTGTGGCAGAGCCTGTCCTGATGTGTGTGTCTGGGTTTCAGTGTGGCAGAGCCTGTCCTAGTGTGTGTGTTTGGGTGTTGGTGTGGCAGAGCCTGTCCTGGTGTGTGTACGAACACAGAAAAGAACCCCAGCACTCCAATCAGCTTCTAATCCTTAGGTTACTTTACTCAAAGAAAGCAAAACAAAAAAGCAACGTTTCTGCCACACAGGGACTTTGTCAAGCTCAAACGGCCCTGTTTGGCCGAAACGTTGCTATTTTTGTTATGCTTTCTGTTTTGCCCTTTTTCCTGCTAGCTTCCTGGGAGTTGAGTGCTGAAACATTTCTTCTTTCTTTAACTGTCCTGGTGTGTGTGTGTGTGTGTGTGTGTGTTTGGATGTCGGTGTGGCAGAGCCTGTCCTGGTGTGTGTGTGTTTGGGTGTCGGTGTGGAAAAGCCTGTCCTGGTGTGTGTGTTTGGTTATCTGTTTCCTTAATTTACAGTAGGAACTATTTCATTTTAACTTATCCAGAGATAAAATGCCCTCCTGAATTTGTAGTGACTTCAGGGGACAAAACATTCAAAGCCCTGAAATCACCCTGAAATAGTGGAAAAGATAAGGTATTGTGTTATTTACTCTATAATATTTATTTCAAGGATTAGTCGCACTAAATTGTGGCTTCAGGCTTCCCATGTTGAATGACCAAGTATTATGTATATGTATGTACATATATGTTTTTTCATAAAAATGGGCTGCTCAGTCTGAAATGCCCGGGCCTATTTTTTGTCCCGGTGCGGGCCTGCCTGTAAGGTTTCCTTATGGAAGCCAAAAGTGTTTACTTTACTGAGAAGGTTGTAGATCAATGGAACAGCCTCCCATCTGATGGGGTAGATGTTATTACAGCGGGGGGGGGGGGTTAAACATGCATGGGATAGGCATACGGCTCCTAATATGAGACCAACGACCGATTAAGGTCAGAGTCTTTACAGCAGGAAAAACCTTATTATTTCCTGATGCCCTCATTTGCGCATGTAACCAACTTGACTCGGGCACTATATATGTTAACATACAGCGAAAACGACATGAAATAAAAACACAAGAGACATGAGGTCGTTGGAAAAAGTGTAAGGCCACAGTGCTTTATTAACTGTGACAAGTTCAAGAAAATATATTAAATATTAATAAAACAAGAGATAGGTTATGCATTAATAACATGTAAAAACCATAACCAAACAACATCTTGTAGGGATATCCCGCCAAATTCCAAACGGAGACCGTTGGGTCGGAACACCCTACCCTTCGAAAGTTCCCCCAGGGACTGAACCCGTGGAGAAAACCAGTTAAACATGAATGTTGGCATAACAACCAATCGTAAATTCAGCATACCTATCTCAAAATACTGCCGTACACCACATACAGGTAGAACAGAAAAAATTGGGGAGGGAGGGCGGGAAATACTTTGGTTTGTCACTCTGATTAACAGAATTTCTGATCAGTGGCGGGAAAAAGGGTCCCCTAAATAGCCACCAAAAAACCCCACCCCTAAGAGGATATGGGACCCCATAGGATGTCCCTTACATGACCCTTAAAAACCTGGCCAGCACGCTTCTAGTTAAATATAGGCCCAGTCATGCAGCCCTTCCTCTTATTATCCAGGGCTTGTCTTTCATCCCAACACTCCAAAGAGCGCTGTGCCCCTTCAGCCCCTTTCAGAAGCCCACTGTTGCCTCTACCCCATCCGAAGTACTCTCTGTCCTTCTGTAGTCTTGTACCTTTAGTGGCACACTCAACCACCAAGGTCCATGTGAAGGTAGAGGGTTTACACACATATCATGCGCATTGTGCCCCTCATTTGTTATATATAAATTCTAGAAGGATTTTAGTTTTAAGGAGCCTCTAAAACCCTCGTCCCTCCCTTGTGTTGAACGATCTAAACATAATCAATGTGTAAATAATACAGCGGGCAACAGGACAAATGCTACAGGGAAAAAACGCCAATCCATATAGCCTTATTACAAAGCATTGATAGGAGAAAATAGCGTTACTTAATCCTTGAGCTAATTTAGAAAATAATCCCTAATGTGGCCAATAGTAGTAAATTGTTCCTTGTATGTGGAAACACATTCTTCTGTGTGTGTGGACATAATTTCTCTCCTTAAGTAGACTAAGTAGACGTGGACAGACAAGCTCCTTCCGGCCATACATGACACACATAAGTTAGTTGAGTTATCTAGGAAAACTGGAAAAATGGTCAGAGCTGTGGCAATTGGCATTTAATGTAGATAAATGCAAAGTAATGCACCTGGGGCATAAAAACCCAAGGGCAGAGTATAGAATATCTGATACTGTCCTAACCTCAACGTGTGAGGAAAGGGATTTAGGGGTAATTATTTCTGAGGATTTAAAGGTAGGCAAACAGTGCAGTAGAGCAGCAGGTAACGCTAGCAGAATGCTTGGTTGTATAGGGAGAGGTATTAGCAGTACGGCTCATGCCGTTATACAGATCACTGGTGAGACCTCACTTGGAGTATTGTGTACAGTACTGGAGACCGGATCTCCAGAAGGATATAGAAATGTTGGAGAGAGTTTATTTAAAAGGAGAAATACTACCACAAGAAGACACAACCATAAACTAGAGGGGCAAAGGTTTATTGGTAACATCAGAAAATATTACTTTACGGAAAGGGTAGTGGACGCATGGAATAGCCTCCCAGCAGAAGTGGTAGATGTTAATACAGTAAAGTCATTTAAGCAAGCATGGGATAGGCATAAGGCCAATCTAGATATAGGATAAGGGCAAGTACTAAAGGAAAGTACTCAGAGGTTGGGCAGACTGGATGGGCCTACTGGTTCCTATCTGCCATCACTTTCTATGTTTCTAAGTTATAATAATTATATATACTGATATACATATTTCTGTGAAATAGTGAGGAAACGGATCCATTTTGATCGTTGCTGACCTCTCTTCTGACACCGCTGACCAACTTTCCGCGTCTGTTTTCTTTTCGCCTAAGGCCAGCTCACTCACATCTGCTCCTGACTTCCTTCCTGCTTCTGATTCTGTTCCTAGGAGAGGTCAGAAAATGCATCTCCTTTGACAACTGGCCCTTTGCTTCATTTGACCTCTGGCTTCGGTACCCAATTTTTTTCACTCAATATATTCTCTTTCCTGTGACAAATGCATCAGGGTTTTTTTTTGTTTGGTTTTTTTTATATACTCGAGGCATTTGATGCCAAGTGGCGAATATATTCTTCGCAAAAAGTACTTGTTTAACACTGACAAAGTGCATGCTGTTAGAGACAGGGTTCACAGATCTCGCAGAGAACTGAGAAGACCAGCAGATCCCCTTTACTTCCACTCATGTGATTGTAGAGTGAATCATGTGTGCTGTAAGCTCTGCCGCTCTCCTCTGTGAGTTGGAAAGAAGCAGAGAACCCACTGTGCTGTAACAGGGCCACCATCAGAAACTGTGGCTTTTTTAGGGGCACTGACGAGCTGTTTGTGGAAAGGATGGCACAGATAGACTGGCACTGACAAGCTGGGGACAAAATGGCACACTCAAGCTGTTTGTGGGCACTGACAAGCTGTTTGGGGCATATATAGCACAGAAAGATGCTTGGGGACACAGATGGCACAGACAAGCTGTCTGGGGACACAGATGGCACAGACAAGCTGTCTGGGGACACAGATGGCACAACCAAGCTGTTTGGGGGCAATGGAAAGCTCCTTGTGGATAAATATGGCACACACAACTTGTTTGGGGACAGAAATGACACTGACAAGCTGTTTGGGGCTAAGATGGTACTCATTACAAATTGTAATAAATTGTTATCAGAACACCCTCTTTACCTAGTTTGCAGCTTTTTCAACCACCTTGCTGCGGCACTTGGGTCGCATCCGCAAGACCACGTCTGGTCCCAACATGCAGAAGTCATTGAGGTGTCACGGGAGACTAGTGACGCCTCTACCAGCAGTGTGGCAGCACTTCTGAAGGCAGCGCATGCTTTTACTATACAATGACTGGCGTCTAAGTTGTTGTTGTTGCATCTTAGAGTAACGGGTCTATGCTGTCAAAAGGTAAAGGAAAGTGTGTTGTTATAAAAACAGGAAGTTGTGTCTGGACAGAAAAGGGTTAATATAGGTAGGACAGGTTCCATGGGGCCGACAGTTGGGGAAGCCCGTATTATTTGGCAGTGGCCTATGTATGTGAGGTGAGCGCTGCAATGTTGTGTTGTTAGGGGTTGAAGGTGGTAATCAGAAAGAAGGCAGGGAGAGATAGAGAAATCTTAAGAGGGAGCATGATCAAGTGAGTGTCCCTCACAGTGTCTGGGGGAATTAGTCCACTAGAAAGAGGAGGTAAGGGAGAGGAGTTAAGGAAGTTGTTAGATATGTCAGAAGGAATGTTGAAATCACCCAGAATAAGACAGGGGATATCAGAAGAGAAAAAGAAGGGGAGCAAGGCAGAAAAGTGGCAGTAAGAGCTAGGTGGTTAAAGGCATGGGAGAGAAGCCGGTCATGTAGAGTAGTGAGTTTGGTGCATACGACGCGGGCATTCCATGATGGGAAACAATGTAACGTTGTTCAGGTTGAGCATGTCGGTTAAGGTTTGTAGTTGACAGGGTTGTGAACAGAGAGAAATATCTGGGGGAGCAGAATTAGGAGAGATGCACCCAAAAGTAACAGAAAGAGCAAATGCAAGTTTGCTTCACATTGGAAGCTTTATGGCTACTGGGGGGGGGAGGGCAGGGATAGTGAAGATATTAATAAAAATAATAATAACTATTGCATATCATAAAAAAAAATTATTAAAATAGCAAGGTCATGTATTACACTCATAAGGAACTGTATAACATAAAATAAAAGATAAACTACACATACTATACATTATATGCTCATTATTACTATTATTTAATATTATTATTTATGGATGTATATCACACCATCATATTCCAATGGACAATGTGTTAACAGGATATAACAAATAGTGCATTGCAAAAGAATTTGGAGAAACAAAAGGCGAGGAGGACCCTGCCCAATGAGCTTACAATCTAGAATTGTCGAACATAACTGCATGGAAGATCGGAGAACACACAGTATATTTGCTTTTTAAATAGATATTAACTTTTTGGTAAGATTGCAAGAAAAACGTAACTCCAGAATACCGAGGCTGCTCATTTCACTTTTGTATTACTAATCACGCTGTTTATAGCCTTTGAACTACTAAACACTGCCTAAATTAAATGTGGCGCTAATTCCCACAGCTTGTTTCAATCTACTGCATATGAATTTACCTTGTAGGGTATAATTCTGCAATTGCCCCACAAAAAAAAAATCCCTAGTTAATGAAAGCAAATGTAGGCTAATTACAGATGCAAATTCATTATTTTTTCCTCCTAAGGATTGGCCCAGTTACACTGACCTACCTGTTTAACGATTCACTATCTACTAAGTGAGTGACAGTAAGAAGTCTGGATTTGTAATTCCCGTAAATTGGTCTCCTGCCATTTGGTTAGGACTCGCGGTTGGGGGAGAAACTCTTATCATCCTGCTATCTGCAAACTAGTGTGAAAAAGCCTTCTAATCCATTCTTCATCAGCGGCTCAGCCCAAAGCCATCGAAGACCAAGACAATGGTGGATAACCAATACTTTTCTGTGCCATGTTGTTTAGCCTTTATTTGGGTAACTAGGCCTGAAGGAGGGACCACGGTGTCTTAAAAGCTTGCGTTAAATACTACACTCTCGGTTAGTCATTACAGGCAACATTATTACTCCACTCTCTGATTTCTATGGAACACTCTGTTGGGATGAATGTGTATCCTCGGGCACATTGTTACTTTTTAGAATAGTCGGAGGAACGAGGACTATTAGAGCACTAATTCAGAGGAAATTACAATTTGGTGATCGGTATTCGTTAAGAAGATGTGATCTCGGCTTCAGCTTTCGGAGGAATAGCTTTGCATGCCTAGCGTCCTGTGACAGACCATGAATGGAAACTGTCACCTATTTCTCAAATACAAGCTTCCGGACCATGTAAATCTTGGCGAATGCACTGGAGGGGTATAGACCCTAGGACAGAAAAAGCGTGCCCTGGTAATTTTAAGCACACTCACCCAAAGAGCAGCTGATGGCATGCCAGTGGCCGGCCGGGCACTAGAATAATGTTCGCTATGGGCCAAAGCTAGCATTATCTAATTCATTTTCTGCTCTGAAGTTCTCTCCCTTCTCCCCACCTGAACCAATCAACAATAATCAGCAGCTTAACGATAGGGGCGAAATATATCAACGGGGTACAATAATCATACAGATCCTGAGAATAAGAAGACATTTATGGACTGGCTCTTTGGCACATGGGGCAAATACCTGGAGGATTGGTGGCTGATGGCAGATCTGATTCTGTAGTGTGCGTCGGCCGGCCACGCATTGTGTCTATATCCAGCTGCATGTATGCCATTAGCCAGGGCCACTTAGTCATCTCCAACCCAGCCCCGTGTATTGCACGTTTTAGACTTTATTTAGTGTAAAAACCTGTAACAATCTGGGAAATTGTGAATGGGGCCAGCAGGACCAATGGTCTAGGGCAGGGGTAGGCAATCTTCGCTCTCCTGATGTTGTGGACGACATCTCCCATATTGCTCTTACAGTCAAAATGCTGGGAAAGCATCAAGGGAAATGTAGTTCACAACATCTGGAGAGACGAAGGTTGCCTACCCCTGGCCTAGGGTTAGGGTAACCCCCCCACCATTGTTTTTCCGGACACATGTATAATCGAGTTGTTGCTGACCAGCACATGTATATGCAACATGGAAAAAAACTAAAAACTCTCTGACGTGGCCGCGCTATCTACAGGGCATTCATGAAACATTTGGTCGATACATCTCTGATGTATTATGGAGCGTTAGCAGTTCATGCTTGAGATTAAGCAGGACCTCATTACCTGCGCCACTCACTCGCTATGTTGCCAAATACGTAATAGTTGTCTCCTCACCATCAAATATTTATCGAATGCAGCGCCTCCTCCCCGTCTATTATCTCTCCGTGCGCTTCCTTTACATAATTATATCCGGAGGTCTTTTATGATTAATAGTGTATGTATAGTCGTACTCACAAACCCCAGTGCTAAAGTGCACACGGTTAATTGAGCAATGAGCGAAAACATATTTGTGTTATATACAAACCATGATAAATTGGGTCTGTCTCACTCCATCTGTTTCGAATCTGTTAGAACAATGACTGCCTAAGTATAAAATTATATATATATATATAAAATGTACCAAAAGGGCACGGAATCAGCCTAACTGGGCCAATAGAATTTTATCTCGTAAAGGTTCTATTACACAAATATGAACTTCTTATCATTAAGCCAAGCATAGTATACATTGAACATCTTTTGCCACTTGTTCTAATGACAAGTATCCTCATCCAATCAGTGTCCTCCATTTGTGTCAGGTGACTACAGAATAGATTTAATAAGTAAAATATTAACTATGCAAACTTTTGCATTTTCCAGTTATATTTAATAATTTCTGGACATGGTTATGGCATTTAAAAAATATATTTTTTTCTCAAATGTGTGTATTAACAGGAGAATTTGTTTGTTCAGATTTTGTATTATTTTAAACTTAGGGATCTTTTTTCAAGAGTTTAACACATTTTTGAGAATTGTATATTTGCTTTATGTCCAGCTCTTTTTTTGCGATAATTGGAAATAATAATGATAATAAATGAAAAATGAGCGTGATTTACAAAGGTTTCCCAAGGGACCAACAGGGGGACTGGTCTCCCTAAACAGGGACACTTAAGAGCTATGATAAACAGAATTACTAATCTTTCTGTCATAGATGCGTTACCATTTTATCAGATGTCAAGTTTTATCTGGGATTTTTTTCTGTCCTAAAAACCCGATACATATATATATTTATATTATGGAAAAAAATATTGCGATAGCAGTTTTGGATATTTTCTTAATTTTCACGCCTGTAAATCCTTTATAAAGAGTAAGAGCGACTAATTCAGACGAAATAAATAAAATATATATATATATATATATACACACACATATTTATGCACCTATACAAATATATTAGAAACATATATATTATTATATAAACAAACATGATATATATATATATATATATATATATATATATAAAAACAGGATACTAGAAGGAGCATTAAATGCCTACGTGCAGATTTATAAAAAGATACAAATAAAAAATAGCAGAAAGCGGGTATTTCTTGCAGTTTTACCACATCACTTAACACACAGGAAGAGGGTGATCGGGTTCAGGAAGAATTGAGGACAGATGATGTGAGAAAAGCAGTGAAGCCAACATGCAAAGGTTCATGGAGATGGAGGCTATTGTTAGAACCATTCATAATTTCCGCTGGCTGAACCGGCTAGCATTTATCTAGGAAGCTGTAAATATTAATTCAGGGCTCACGGCAGAAGTTGAAGACGGACAAAAATAGAAAATGTTTTCTTATTGTTTGACAAACAAAACAAAGTCCACAAACCTGTTCAGGCGGCCACACTTGCCCATAGCCTGGGTGCGGACACAAATACCGGGGCTGGATGCACCCCTACAATCAGGTCAGGTATAATGCAGGCTTTTCATTTTACCTAGTTTCTTTTTTCTCCCTGTTTATCCTCATTGACTCCACGACCACCCTTTCTGGACACACGCCATACGTCCCAATCACCCAGTTTTATGTTGGTACAGTCATGATTTTCAAGCACTATCGTGTAGTGGCACCCCACTGTCCTGCTTTTGCTGACAAGGAGGATCAAGGGTCAGTTATTGAGATCCTCTGAGTCCACACGGCATTACCTCGCACCACATTGAAGCTAAGCCGTGAGGTCCCTATTTCTTCCCCCTGCCAGTAGAGTCTAAGTTTATGCTGATAAAGCATAATGGAGCCAAGTGGGGCAACTGCTCCAGGCGGCACTTTTGGACGGGCGGCACTTTGCCGTCCCAAGCGTTCCTTTTATATATTTTTTTTAAAGCGGAAGAGAGAGAGGGGCGCCGAGCGGTTTTCGCTTACCAAGTTGTCAGTACCCGATCGGCGCCCCTCTCTCTCTCCTCTGCGAGCCCTCTAGCTCGGTCTCGGTGCTGGCTTGTAATGCTGAGCACCGGAAGATGATGTCATTTCCAGCGCTCAGCATTACAAGCCGGCACCGAGAGCGAGCAAGGAGACTCGCCGCAGGACTGCTGAAAGGTATGTACGGGGGGGGGTAGATAATAGGGAGGGAGGGAGAGTAAGGGTAGATAATGGGGGGGGCATTTTAAACTTCGCCCCAGGCGGCATTTTGTCTTGGGCCGGCCCTGGCTATGGCCGCTCTGTTTTCACAGAGAGAGAGCTTTGGAATTATAGAACTTCTATTATATAATAGCTTTAACTACCGCTGTGACCACATCTCCCACACTAAGCCATTGTAAGATGACGATAACATATCCATCAATATACAATTTCATATTATCTGTCAGTCTGATGTTGGTCACATGCAGGGCCAAACTAAGGATGACTAGGAGGCCATGGACCATCAAAGCCAACAGCCAAAGGCTAGATATGCCCAGTCGTACTTACAGAGCCAGGCATACCCAGCCGACGGCCACGCTACAGGACCCGATTTGCCATTACAGCAACAGATCATTTAATTATGGGGTGCTATTAGCCGGTGGCCCGCAGGCCATTTGCCAGGTGGGCACCTGCAACCAACGTGAGCCTCATCACCATAAAGCACCAGTTCTCAGTCAGCCACATTCTCAAACTCCTCTCTGCACGTTTTTCTTTGTTTTTCTTCTGTGTGCCGTCTTAAGAAGCCACAGGACTCGAAGCAAACATTTGCCTACCTATCTCGGAAACCAAGAATCATTTACCCAACCTCACGTGACGAGTGACGATATTCCGGAACAGGTTGGAACGGGCATTCTTCTGTAGAGACAGATGTATTTGTAATACAAGGGGTGGATCATAGCAAACAATTAAGGGATTTACTTTCTTTTTAGTACCTGAACTTCCAATTTTGTGTCTATTTTCACCAAAGTTTAGGAATAAAGCAACAAAGTAAATGGTTATTAAAACTCAATTTGACACAAAAATTAGAAACAGAGATCGTATCAAATGAAGACTTTCTAATTTGGTTTGGAGGTTTAGTAAAAGATCGCTACCATTGCTGCCACTTTATTATTAAAGAGAAAATATTTTTATATTCTTTTGTTAAAGCTATCTGAAAATACTTCTAATAAAGACATGTTTTTTTTTTTTTTTTTTAAATATACATTTAAGAGATTACAGATTATTCTGTTGAATCATTTTTAAAGGATGGTGAACCTTGTAGGCCGAATTACCTAAATATTAAAATAATGCAGAATAAATATATAATATTTAACAAATAAGAGAAAAATTGAAAACCCACAAAAAAAATAAAATAAAAAAAACGATGTCTTTCCAAAATTCTACCTTGATATAAGATCAATTTTTAATAGTATAGTTGTGAAATCTGGTGAATTCGAAGTACTAATAGAGATTTTATACCTAGGATTAGCAATCGTTTAAGAAGAGAAGAAGGCATGCTTGGTGTTGATGGCATTAACTGCTGGTGATGACAAGTAACCAGTAGCATATTTCAGCAGCCCCTCACTCCCACCCCAAGGTTATGACCAGTTCTATGAACAACCTGGCAAGGGTTAAAGTTGATCAGTATTTTCCCTTGTCAATCAGCTAAAGCATTACGTATGTTCGGCACATGTAAGAATTTGGAGACATGGGACATCGAGGCGTGAAGTTGGTACCTGTTATTGAGCCAGTGTAGAATAAGATACCACGGAAGCTCATAGGACCTCAGAGGCAGGGGTGAGTCTAGGGTTAGTGGTGCAGCATTTCACCATACGCGGACACACACACACACACACCATTCATTCTAACACCATACGCTGACACACACACACTCATTCTAACACCATACGCTGACACACAAACCCACACACCATTCATTCTAACACCATACACTGACTGACACACGCTCATTCTAACACCATACGCTGACACACAACCACACACACCATTCATTCTAACACCATACGCTGACACACACACACCAATCATTCTAACACCATACACTGACACACACACACACACACACACACTCATTCTACCACCATGCGGCAACTTCCATCAGAAGACTCTTCGACTCATCCACACCTCTCTTAGTAATGAAATGCATCACATCCAAGCCTCCGACCCACCATATTTTAAAACTACAATATACAATCAGCGTATAACACAACACAGTGTGACACTGGGAGTTTGAATAAACAGGTACTTTATGGGCTCAGAACATCCAAGAAGGAAGATATTTTTAAATTCAAGGTAGGAATTATTATTTATTTTTTAAAAATGAAACAGGATGATAAACACTGTTCACAAGGTCTCAATGTGGTTTAGTGTGACTTTCTTCCGTTTTAAATAGTTTAAAAAAAATAGTTTTTTTCTTTAATCTTTTTTATTTTTTTACACTATTTAAAACGGAACAAAGTCACACTAAACCACATAGAGACTTTGTAAACAATGTTTATCATCCTGTTTCATTTTTTTTAATTGTTGAATGTAGGTCAGTTTGTCTACATGTGTAAATTAGTGGAAGATTGTTTTTTTACACACAAATGTGTGTGGTATTTCTATTCCTGGAAGTCATTTTTATTCAACCCACCACAAAAAAAAAAGTTAAGAAACCTTGCCTCGGAGGCTCTAAAACCACCAGCGGTCTTTGTATGCGGTAGCATCAACGTTACCTTTCACTGGAACTGGCAACAGCAAACCCAGTGGTACCCCCAGTCTGTTTCTTGGGCTTCTAGACGTGTTGAAGCGTTGAGGTGAGAAAAGCAAGCTGTCTGCAGGAACGAAGGCCGGGGGGTCTTCAGTATTGTCATAAAATTATTACAAAGTTACCATTACTTTAGCCCGTTTTGTCTCTCATGGTCTGTCTCTTGAGTTACTCAAGTTGGAAACATTTGGGCTACAAGCCTCTTTTTTATTATTATTGTAGCCAATATTTTACTGCAACCTATAATTTCTATTGTTGTTAACATTTTCCAGTTCGGACCTCTAGGCAAAGAGTCAACACAAACCTACAAACATGGCGGCCGGCGAGCATGGATGTGTATCCCCGCGGTTTTTGTCTGCAGTCACAGCACCACACAGAACGGTGTTGTAGAGGTCAATAGACAGGACTTTGCGTCTAGCCCACCTGGCAGTTCACCCAGCAATTCTTTCTTTTTACCTTTGCCAGTGATTTGTCTAGCGTAGTATATACATAAAGTGCAATACTTTCCTAGTGGACTCACATTTGCGAATGATAGGACCACTTTAATGATTCAAAGCGTTGTTGTCCACTGGAGGTCCATGGTCCAGATATGGTCCTCAGTGTTCTGACAATCATTGTACACAAAAAGGCTCTTGCAAATTATAACATTAATCATCATCCGACTGATAGGAGCAAATAATATGGAACATTAAACACTACTTGTCCATTTCTAAGGACACTTACAACATAACATTGAAGGGTTTGGAGAAGTACTTAGCTTTAGAAGAAGCTGCAGCTTCTCCTATGCAAAGCCTCCTCCGTGGTCCCATGAAACATGGACCACAGAAAAAGTTGAAGGGACATATGATGGCTGGAGAGCCTCTTTAAAAAGGATTTGGGCAGCTGTGTTTACTTCTGAAATCCATTCAGCTCTTTGTAAAGAATGAGAATGAGAATGAGAATGAGACTGCTGCGGTTACAGCGTTTAATCCTGGCCTCTTGTTGGCAATTCCTTTCCCATTTTTCTTAATTTAAACTGAAAAGTTAGTGTGAGATTTCCAGTCGGCGGAGCCAGGGTTTGCTAAGCATCACTGATGCATATCCCAAAGCACTTAGCTGGTAGCAGACCGAGGGGGCTAGCTAATTACTATAATGGCTAAAAACTGAAACACCGGGATTACGGTTTACATTAAGGACCCGAGAGATAGACATTTCTACAGCACATTTAGATAATTTAACTACATCTATGTGGCCACCTCCAGGAGGGCTTTTAGGACCACAGGATTTACAAACAAAAGTAAACCAAAAACCTACTCCTAGTTAGGAGACTAACTAAACAGTAGCCTTCTCCCTGGTTAATGACGGACTGGGCAGCCAAGCCGGTTCCCAGTCAAAACAACACAAACATACCAACGTTAAACAAATGAACAATAAATCTGGGACTCTTACCAGCTCCGTCCCTTCCACCTCCGCCCAGGGTAATGGTTGCTTAAATAAAAGAGTGCCTGTTTCCTTCAACACCCAGGGATTAGTAATAACCAGGGCAGCTGTGTTAATTGGACTTTTAATTAACTCATTAATCCAGGGGTGTCCAAACAGGACTACACCTCCCATACTTCTCAGCCAGCCCCTTAGCTGAAACAGCATTATGGGAGATGTAGTCCTGCAGCAGCTGGAGGGCCGCAGGTTGGACACCCCTGCATTAATCACAAGGAAAAGCTAGCCTTTTCATCTCCTACTTATGTAAAAGCCCATTTTCGACATTAAACATATACATTATGTATATGCATTATATTGTTGCCCCTTCGTTCTTGGGCAACAAATTTGAACTGAAAACATCACCCGGGCTTGGCAAGATTCCATTGCAATCTTCACTGAAGGATCATGGGAGATGGAGTGTAATTTGCTCTGCTTTTTAAGTGTGGAAGTGCTGGAAAATGTAAATAACTTCAAGATTAAAAATAAAAACAAAAATAACTGATTTTCTGTATTGAATATTAAATTAGTGTATTATCGCATGGTTCCCCTTTAAAGGTTCCTTAAACAATAATCTACACAACAGTACACAATAGCAGAAGTATAATTGGATAAAAACGATGTCATTAATCCTTTCTGAGTGTTATTCTGGGCTTTGCAGATGAATATAATGAACATGTTTGCTACAAGTACTTACTTGTGAATGGCTCTAATGTAAGAATTCAAATGTTTATTTGCCCTGTGATATTTGATGTCGTTGAGCTCTTTTTTATTATCTAATTATAATGTATCATTGTGACTCAGACTCTTTGTTGTAGTCTTGTTATAGCTACGGTAACTTTGCCTAAAGCTGATCTGCCATTTTTATTCAAATCCAAAGCGTTATAGTTCATGCTAAATAAATATATTTAATGTTGTTTACAGATTTTTATAACTATATATATATTTTTATATATATATATACAATCAGATTATGTGTGTATGTATAATGTATTTTCTCATGAATAAATGCTCTCGGGCCCAGGTGACCTTTACAACCACGTGTCCTCCCCTTTAAAGCTGCTAGGTGTGGGTAATACCTAGCAGCACGTAGAATGTAGAGATTATCCGACTGGGTGATCTCTCACACCCTCTCCCTGAATGCTGTGTCCGACTGATTCAGTGGGTAGGAAGTGGCATCTTATCCACGTCCTGCATGCTGGATCAGTCTGCACACAGCCTGGGGGAAGAAACACTCACAACTCAGGTAAGTGGTATGGTAAGGGGTACAGGCAGGCTGTTTGGGGGAACTAACAAGCTGTTTGGTGGCATACACGGCACAGATAGGTTATTTGGGGGCACTGACCAGTTGTTTGGGACAAAGCTAGAGCAGACAAGCCGATTGTGGGCACTGACAAGATGGCACAGGCAGGCTGTTTGGGGGCAAATATGACATTGACAAACTGGGGCAATTTTCACACCGGGGCACCTGTGGTTTCTAGTTATGCCCTTATAATAATAATAATGTCACATGACTATGTTTTGAGAGGTGTTTAGTCACAATGCATGGTACTTCTCAAAGACTGAGGGGGTCAAAATTGTATTAAGAAAAATTCTAATAAAAATATATGACATGACAGCAATCGCGGTGTAAGGTCGGAAAAGAACCATTGGCACTTATAAAGTTATAAAATAACCATTTATTATGCACGATTTCTTTAGACACACATCTTAGGCTTGAGGTCTGCCTAGACTTTCTTCCCAAACTCACCACTGCCAAGAAGGGCTTCCTACATGTTGTGTATTTTGCCATGCCACAAGACTACCGGTAAGATCAAAATGCCTTCATCCGTCTACTGTTTTAAACAATTCACACTATAGGACAGCAATTCATACATACAGCTGCAAGTTAACAAAAGACAACCTTTCATTTATCGATGTTTTGTTTCACAATACAACTACCTTGACCATATAGCACATGATAAATAAATAATATACAAGAAGTGTGATTACTCATTTCCATCACACTAACAGCTTTCACAAAAAACACTAACTCTATTATCTTGATTTACTTCTGTTTTAAAAGGATGTGAAGGAAATTACATTTGTGAGAAAACAACATCACTTGAAACCTACAATTACTTAATACTCTCCGTGCGTGAACATCAGTAAAGGCAGATTCTACCTAAGAACTAAAAGGACGAAAAGGTCCGGCTCACCATCTCCATTCCAGTTCATCACCAAAGGTGTTCAATGGGGTTGATGTCAGAGCCCTGTGCGGCCGGTCAAGTTCTTCCGCACTAAACCCAACCACGTCTTTATGGAGCTTGCTTTGTGCGCTGGGGCGCAGTCATGCTGGAAGAGAAAAGTCCTTCTCCAAACTGTTCCCACAAAGTTGGAAGCATCATATTGTCCAGAATGTCTTGGTATGCTGAAGGGGACAAAGCTGCAAAGAGGGGGGGGGGGACTACATATTAATGGCTATGTAGTTAGAATTCAATGTCATAAAGGTCCCTGTTGGTGTAATGGTCAGATGTCCAATACTTTTGTCAACGTAGTGAACACCATTTGGCAGCTGATGGCCTTAAAGTGCCAGGGTCATCTCCTGTCTCGCCCTGAAGGCCATCATCACGATCTAGGGTTGAGGATAATGTGGCACGTGACCTTTAAAAGCTCAAACACAAAATGATTGGCATGCTCCCTGTTCTGGTAGACCAGCTCGTTGTATTGGCTACTGATTCAAGGGTGGGATTCGCTAGCTATAGACCTACCATTCATTCCTACATATTGTATCTTTCTGATCAAGGTAAACCTATTGTGACAAATATATTATTTTAGAGACTAATCGATCTGAAAGTTAAAGGAGTTTATGAGATCAAGGAGGGGGCAAGACTTCTCGTATTTAAGACCTGATCCTGGCTATTTTGGTTCTGATCATTTATATAGTAACGATATCTTCTCATGAGATTTACTTGTACATCACGTAGCCAAAAAACATTCTTCTTCTTATCCCATTACTATCCCCACCCATGAAAGTTCTGAGATTGATTGATTTCACTCCACTTTCCATGCTCGGGCAAGGTGGCAAGGAATGGCACTACCTGTTACCCCCTGCGCAGACACAGATGGGCATAAGGTCCCACATCAAGAGGGGGAAGAAGTGATTAAGTCTGCATGGCTTCTGTTTCGATCCAGGATTTAAGTATTGAAAAAATAATTAATTCTTAATTCTTAAGGTAGTGTTTTAAGGAACTCATGAGAGGGTGGCATGTTTATGGGGTATGTTCTTTGAATTAAATTATTTTGTAGCTTGAGTTGACTTTATCTAGTGTGATAACGCTTTATCAATTGATAAAAAAAGGCAATTTAAGTGCTTTAGCAAAATAATAATAGGGGTTCTTTACAGTCAAAAAAAACCAAAACAGGTGGAATGGTTCTAATCTATGTTTTGTTTAAGAAAAATAAACTGTAAAATGTAGTTTGTGGGAAAATAGCAGGTCCACTTTTTTCATTTATTAAAATCAGTGCTCATAATATCGGCATAAGTATTCCTGGACTTATCTCCTACACTCTTTTTTTCCCCATAATCTTCACGTATGTCTTTATGTTCTTCGTGCACACGGTGTAAAGAGCGTTTCTCTTCTTATCCTGTCTATAACCAAATATTGCAAACACGCAGAAATAACATCTGACAGGTGGTTAATACCGAGAGAAGTATAATAGTGGACTTCAGAACGCTACAACATGTAGGAGTGGGAAACGCAGCCAGTATCTGGCGGTGCGATCCGCAGATCAAAACATTAGAGCCTGGAGTGCTAGAGAAAGGGAAAGGAATTTTAAGGACAAGTTGCTATTGATAATTTTAATATTAGACAAAGATAACCCCGGTAAACACAAAATGCAGTTTTTAAATTATGATTTCTAGTATAGAAAGAAAAAAATCTATCCAACCCTACTTGGCCCTATAGGAAAAAACACAAAGTCATTGATGTCTATCAACCTGGAAAGGGTCACAAAGGACTCCAGGGAATCGCGGTGAGAGCCATTATCTAGAAACGGAGAACACTTGGAACAGGGGTGATTTTTCCCAGGAGTGTCGGCCGACCGAAATTTCAGGAGGTCACAAAAGACTCACTTGCCTCAGTTAAGTTCAGTGTTTTCACGATTCCACAATAAGACAGAGGGTGCCCATAAATGGCATCCATGGGAGAGTCGCTATGTGAAAACCGCCGCTGACCGAAAAAGAACACAAAGAATCTTCTCACATTTACCAAAAAGAAACCAAAACTCTTGCGATAATATTCTGGGGACTGATTAGTCAAAAGTGGAACTTTTTTGCATTTAGCATTCCACAATAAGAACCTCATACCAACAGTCAGACACCGCCGGGGGTCGTGGGATGGTCTAGGGTTGCTTCAGGACCCGGGTGACTTGCCACAATTGGTGGAACCGTGAAGTCTACCAGAAAATCCTGAAGGAGAACGTCCGGCCATCAGTTTGTGACCTAAAGCTCAAGCGCAGTTGGGTTATGGAGCAGGACAACGATCCGAAGCACACAAGCAAGTCCACCACTAAATGACTCCAAAGAAATAAAATGAGATCTTGGAGGCCAAGCCAAACTGTCGATCTAAAACAATTCTGCCAAGAAGAGTCAAACAAAATTCCTCCACAGACCCGTTGCCAGTTTAGGGGGACAATTACTTTTTTTCCATGGGTGATATAGGTTTTGATTAACCTTTTACCTTCAATAAATAAAATTACCTTTTAAAAGCTGCATTGTATTAAAATGAGTTGGATGATCTGAAATCAGGCATGCACAGATATACATTTTAATTAGTTGGATTGTGAAGGCTCTTCAAGTGAGAGTTTCTTAAAATGAGCCCTGGCACTTTAAGGCCAGCAGCCATGAAATGATGTATGTACCGCCACGGTCTAGATAAACGTTATACACACTGGGTGCATACTAAAGAACAGGGCAGCAGTAAAGGTAAGCGTGTAATGCGATCAGACGCTGGCCCACCGGGCATTTGCCTGTTTTGCCAGAAGACCAGTCTGAGCCTGTCTTTGACTTTGTCTACATCTGTTTATTATAAATAGCCACAATAATTATATTCTATAAAACCCCTTAAAACTGAGGACAACGTCTCCTCTGTCCGCTGTGTGCGTCTGGTCTGGTACATGTTCACCATTTTTTGAAATCCCTCTAATTTATTTAGAACGCATAAACCCTTTGAATAATAGCGGAGTGGAATTAGAATCGTGATAGTCTCTCTCGTATGTGAAAATGATTCAAATCGCACCAAAAGCAACTGGAAATCCCCCACTTGAAAAAGCACAGATGGAGTGAAATTTAAAAGCGCAAACAAAATAGGGGATCCCCCCTCCTATTAACTCTGCTCTTAATAGCAACAATTGGTTTCCAGTTAAAAAAAAGATAAACTTGTAGAAATGGGGTTTTCATAGAGTATGGGTGGAATCCACTGGGGGGGGGAGTTTTGTGAATGGCCGGTGTGACACAGTAGAAAAAAATCATTGTTACGGGGTGTTCCGCGTTAAATTTCTTATTGCTTCTCTCATTGAGCCGGCATACGTGGGATTTTAGTGAAGAGATTCCCAATAAATAAGCCCTACTACATCCATGAATGAGAAGGCTGTCCTAGCTGACAGTGCTCATGTATTCACGATTTTACTCATTATTTATTGGTTCAGTGAATCTCCCAGAAAGATCTTGTAGTCAATTATATTCCTCCAGCTGGCCTCCAAGTCAAATAAACAAAAAATAGATGGGCCGTACCGAAATTAGTAACATAATCGTCGCAATTGTTGTAGTCAAGTGAGCGAGCCTTTTATTGGCACAGGAGTTTTTTTATAGGGTCCATCTCAATACGTAACATCCGCATTTAAATGTCAGAAACACAACTTTTAACCAAATCATTTATTATGAATTATTTTGGAGAGATTGAGTTGAAAGACACGTGGCTCAAGATGGCAAAGCCAGCATAATCTATTCTGCTTCCAGTCTGAAGTTCTCTCCCTTCTCCTCGCCGAAGGCTGACTCAACCAATCAGCAACAATCAGCAACTTCACAATAGCACGTAGATGCACTTGGTGCATGCATCTAATACACAGATACTCTTATTTCAGTGCCTAGAAACAATTACGTAGGTTTATTTAGTGAATAGAACTGTGACATTAAGAATTCGGCAAGTGTAACAGAACCAATTTTAACTAATTAAAAAATCAGTGTACAGTGATCTTTGTTGCTCCAATCAGCTCACTCTTATGACATCATCCACTTAAGAACACCTATTAAATGTAAAATTATAATAATAATAGCTCTTTAACCAAAGCGGTGCACTGATACTATCCTTAACTTTACATTAACCCTATAACGCTAAGTCTAAGCTTATTTTGAGTTTTTGACCCACTTTCTTCCATCTGCGTCCCTGCTAACAGTCCCGAATTTCCCAGGACAGTCCTAGTTTGTTTGTTTTTGTCCTGCCCGTCAAATTCGGGTAAGGTACGTATGTAGAATAAATAAATATAATAAATTAAATAACTTTAATTATATAATAAGTAATTAACCCCTTATATTTAAAAACACCTATTAAATTTAAAATTACATACTACATTTATAACAGATTCTTAACCAAACCGGTACACCACTACTATCCTTAACCTTACATTAACCCTATAACTCTAAGTCTAAGCTTATTTTATATAGAATACAAGGAATTTTTTTTCCACCCGAAGACAAACACGAGGACGAAAATGAAGACTTCGCCAGAGCTCAAGTCTAACACAGGAGTCTCAAGGAAAAAAAAGGTTAAAAGAAAGTAAGGGGTGCGACTTTAAAAGATGTCTCCAAAATATCCTAAATTTGTCTGGGGTCAAAATAATATTTGTTAATTCATTTTTTTTTCCAGATTATATAGTATATAAAAATGCATTTCTAAGGCAGCAAGCGATATGCAAAAAGTGGGTTTCTAATACATTTAAATTGCAAATGTAAGATGCATAATGTGCCTTTTGGGAAACTTTCCCTTTATCCTCTTTAAATCCGATTAGAGCATCCCCCTTTTCA
Source organism: Spea hammondii (assembly GCA_029215755.1). NCBI lineage: Eukaryota > Metazoa > Chordata > Amphibia > Anura > Pelobatidae > Spea > Spea hammondii. Next base: position 6,935,901 of record JARDYJ010000005.1, read on the forward strand.
GAAAACTCTTCCACATTTATTATGATGAAACTAAACGGGGTTAGTTTATGACAACATTAAAACAACAAAGCCGTAATTAAGGAACAAGAACAAAAAGACAATGTTCTTTAATGTTACTGGTAAGCAATCTGACTTGGTTTTGTAGTCACCTCTGACATCAAGTATTGTTAACATGTTGGTACAGCGGTCCATCAAGCGTCAGTGAGGCTCGAGCGGATTTCAACGGGCAGCCACCTTAATCTTTAATCGGAGAAAGATTAAGCTGGAACATCAAACGTGAAGAGAGAGGTTAATATGTGAATTAAATCAAGTATTGCAGTTCCCTTATAACCTCGGGGTCCCCTTTACTCTAGTTCCAGGGCTGCAGATGAATGCGTCCTCAGTGGCTTTACTCTTCATGCCACTGGTTGTCTACACTCCTGTTGATTTCAATCAATGTTAAACTTTTTCTCACTGGATTGGAAAAGGGGCAAATGAATATTGCGGATTCTGCAGAATTTGCAAGGGGGACACTGCAAAAATGTAAAGGGACCAACTCAGCTATCATATGCATTAAAGTGTATATCATGGCTGCTTTAAAGTAATGATCCGCCATGACTGTGTTTACTGCACCTACTGAAGGCAATCCAGATTTTAGCTTAGAGTTTAATATCCAGGCGCCTCAACAGTCAATGCATGCATAAGTGTGAAAATATTTATGGTTTTTCTGCAAATAAATACACTCCCCCCCCCCTTATTTTATCCGTTGTCTTTCCTTTTCTCTTTAGAGTTATGTCCTTTTAACAAAGATCTATGAACATCCCTGTGTGACATCATTCAAACAAAATCCTGGCATGCTGTAATGTTACAGACCTCCTGGACAGCAGAGCTTGCCATCTAAATAAGCTGTCTGGGAGATAAAATGACTCAGGGTCACGGGGTGTCTGTATATGAATAGCATCAGACTTTAGACACAGAAGCCAAATGAAGAGGTTTGCCAACACAGGAACTCCCTTCCCGAGGATTAAGTACTAAAATAACAGATTCTGTACCAAAAACCTAGAGAGTTGGAAAAATCTATTAGTATAAACGGCTAAACGAGAGCCACACCATCCACAGCTCCACAATAATTACTCACTAATCTAGAATAACCCACTGGTTAAAGAGCTTCTTCCTTCATTTAATCCAAGTATCACTTAACCAAATTACCATAATCACCGACCACACTGGAGGAGAATCAGGGTTATCAGGCCTTTGGGTACTGTGATTCCAGAATGTTGGTAACGAGCAAAGAAAATGTACTGGAAGTCCTCATTTTACTTCACTCACACCACTAACTCAATCTCAGATTATATCGGTCTTTGACATACTTTATATCGCCTTCTCCAGGAGCGTAACGTGGGCCCTGGTTACGAAAATTGCCTGGCGCCCCCAACTTCAACAGGCAGTCTGTGACATCATGGCCCCCACTCAAATGGTCTGTGCCTTGGTTGCGCCCCACCTTCCAACATACAACTAATGTAAACACACTTACACAAATTACACAGACTCATACTCACTAACACACACGCCATCTAACCCCACTTACACATCCATGCTCATACATATACAAAATTACACATTCATTCTTACACACACAAGTAGAATCCATGCTCACACACAAGTACACATCCATTCTCACACACACACACACACAATTTTGAATTTCCAATCAGGGGACAGTCTGTCACCATGATGCACGTTCAGGCTCCGCCCTGATTTGGAAGTGCTTGGGTTGCCAAGGTAACGCAGTAGATCACCTGGAGAAGAGGCTCACTGGAGAAGAAAGAAGAATGAAGAAGAGGAGTACAGGAAGAAAAATAAAGGAGAAGAAGAAGAAGCAATGAACAAGAAACAGAACTGTGGAGACACGGAGAAGGTAGAGAGATATCGGGAGAGATGGTTTGAGAGAGTGTGACAGAGCAAGACAGAGAGTGAGTGAAAATTTATTTAGATTCCAAATAAAAAAAACTGTGAATTTCATCGGAACCAAAAACAAAATTAAAATATTTGCCTGCGTTGTTGATTAATCCATGTGCACAAGTCCATCGAACCCTATATCTTTAGCCAACATTTGCCCTTGGGCTAGGTTTCCCCCGTGCTCCCTTAGGCTATTACTATGTTTGAAAACAATGATTTGCAGGTGTTTGGAGAAATTGGGTAACATATAGTAATAAAAATGGGAGAGACGACTGGCACTCCCTTAAAGGTGCAGCACATAGCTGTCTCTGCATACAAATGTTTATGACGGATGAAATACCCAACCTTTTGATTTAATACCTAACCTCTGGCTATTATTTGTGTGCAGAATTCAAGAAATTTGAATTCATAATGTTCCTTTTGTGTCCTTACACTTACTGCCTTAGGTTGACTGTGGTTTAGGAAACATTGTATGCAAGACCGGGTACACAAATGTTTATCTTTCGTAGATCTGCATTAGGTTCTTCATTTATTTCACAAGACGGTGGAAAGTACAACCATGCTGAGAAGATGAAACAACCGTACCAAGCAATTCTATGTAAACCTTGATAAGGCTGTGCCTATAGTATAATCTGATGTGAAGGAAGTATATATATTATCTGATCTGTCTACACTGCGATGTATTCGGTAGCAATCAGTACGTTGGTGATAAAGGAAAAAATCCTGTGTGGACTCTGGAAAAGTTAATGTAACAGGAAAGGAAAATACAAGTGAATGAAGATACGTGGAACATATCTCGTCGCTATGCATTCCTGAGACTTCGTAAAACTGGGACAGTTCGCCGGATTCTGATAACCAGCTGATCCTGTTCCTGTCATGACACTTTTCTACAAAGTCAGGAGTCAATATTGACTTGGCGATAACAGTTAACAGTTAATGGCAAGACTCATTCATATGTTTTATTGAATGAGGACCTGGTATGACAGCACCTAAAGCCAGGTCTTAGACCAAGGGGCACCCCAGGCAAGAAACCCATGTATCGTCCCAAAACAATATTTTTTTATACGTTTAAAAATTCCAGTTTAACTAGATAGAATTCTGTGCATATCCCCTACAAATTGTCAAGGATTCTGTTGCAACTCAGGTACTTGGTGGACTTCTACACATTGGGTTGACTGTTGGCTCCCCTCTTGTCCAGGCACCCCAGGCAGCTGTCTGACTGTCATTGTATTTCACTCTTGATTATAATCCAAGGTATAGGACATGAGGGTCAAGAATTGCTTTGTTATTATGCTCCTCAAACTTTTTTTGTCTTAAATAGTATAGCCTCTACATTGTGAACAGTACAGGTCCCATAAGCCTATACGCACCAATGCCTCTTGGCCATCTTCCAGGTTCTCTACCTTCACAAATTCTCCCAAAGACATAAATCCACTTGCTTTCATATTATTATCCTGATGACCGCCCTGAAGCTCTTTGAACAATCATGGTTCCAGAAGCACTGTCGGCATACTTTTGCTTTGTGTAGAAGTATATTGCTTTAAGGATTGCGTCTACTTCATCGTCAGTCATGTCAACCCCTTGGGGAAAAAAACTAAATTAGGGATGAAAATTAGAGGTCAGTTTTCTTTACTTCTCTGTCTATCTGTGGGTTAGAGGGAATTTCAAAAGCAGTTCCTCTAGAAACCTCATTAGTTTTCTCAGAATATATCATGTGAACTATCGAATATGCAAACGACATGTTGGAATAAGATATCTGGTGGAGAAAAAAACCTACATTTACTTGATTCCATTGAAAATATGCAAACATTCTGGTCCACCACACACGATCCATCCTTGATTTGTACTTTAGGAGTAACCATTCTCTTTAGCAAAAAAGACACCATAAAACATTAAAAAAAAAATCACATTTTTATAAGAGCAATGTGACATTATGATTAACATACATTTACCCTCTATCCTATAGTGGACTCCCCAATAAATCAGAAGATGTCCTTAGGAACTACTTTTGATGCCAGAGGCTTCTTTTACCTTACTATGATACAGAAAGCCCGGATAAGCTCTGTCTGACAACACCTATATCACATAGCCATCATGTGAAAAAAAGTAATCTTTCCGTAGCCCTCCTGATATGCTTTCCTTTCTGTTACATTACAAGAATAGACCTACTGCACCTGTGGTAGGATCACCCTCTCCACCCAACCATGGATAAAGTGTTGAGAGGTAAGTGGCATGTGAACAGAAATATGATGGATGTTTTGCACAAAAATCAGGTTTTAGTCACTTGAAAAAAAGCTGTTATCAGGTTAAAAAGGCAATTAAATCGCATCTAATCCTTTCAATTGTCCAAGCATTGGGGTTGTTTACTACCAAGGGGAATAAACCAGGAGGTACGGCCCTCATACACCATGACCAACCAATAATTACATATAAACCGAATCCTGGCTAGGGTAAAAATAATAACATTCCATAAAAAAAGAAGAAATATAAAAACAGAAATAGTATATATAAAACATCAGGGTTATAATACATGCTGAGATTAAAAAAAACCAAAAAAACAGTAATGTCAGTCGGCATTGACAACAACCACCATATTATTTAATTGGTGTGAGGTTAGTTTTATCTAGTTTTGTCCTAATAAACTCCCTTTATCTGCAGACCTGGAGGCTGCCATTGCTGTCAGTTATGTGATATTTTGGGTGACTTTCTCTGCTCAAACACCACACTGAGCTGATGCTTTATGGCAGTCAGAGGTGCAGGGTTGGGGATCAAAAATTGATCCAGGGGTCCCCAGCTTCTCCAAGCAACGTATCCCACTGTGCCACCTTTGCCCCAAGCAGCTTGTGAGTGGCTTTGCCCCCAAGCAGCTTATCAGTGCCATCCGAACCTCCAAACAGCCTATTTGTACCATCTTTGGCCCCAGCTGGTCAGTGCCCCCAAACAGATTATCTGTGCCATCACTGCCCTCAAACAGCTTGTCTATGCCTTCTTTGCTCCTTTGACCCCTCTTCCAACATACACTCTGGCACTCATATGTAAACACACTTACACATTTATGCTCACACACACGCACAATTACACATCCATACTCACACACAAATTACACATCCATGCTTATACACACACACGCAAACACACATCCATTATCACATACATGTAAAAACACTTATACATAGACATCCATGCTCATATACATATTATATATACAAATAAACATACATGCCACCACTTACCTCCCCTCTCACCACTCCGTAACGTAACATGATCCCGATACGTTCCTGTCTCCCCATGCCGGTGCTGTCCAGGTCTGAAGGGCCCTTTCTAAACAATTTTGAACTGGTACGAGGGGACAGGAACGAGGGGTCACTGGGGTCGTCCTGCTCCACTGCGACCCCTGTAGTCACACAACTGATGGCAATGCTAATGAAGTCCGTTCCTCTATAGACTTTCATTAGTCAGAGTGTCCAGCTGGGTGATTAATACTTAGCCATTCTATTGCTTGCCACAGTATGAGGAGTGATATGCAGCTGCCTTAAAACGTTATATTATGCAAAAAAATTAAAATTAAAGTCCAATAGTTTGGAAAACTCATTTTTAAGCTGATACTGATGGGAGTTTCCCCTTTAACTTTGAAGAGATAAGGGAGTAAACTAACCAGACATCAGAATCATTATCCTTTTAATAGTTCTAGGAAAGAATAATTTGTCTGAGGCAGGAGCGGCAGAGGCCAAGCTTTTTAAGTGACGCACCGATATCCTGAGAGAAGAATGAGAGATATCTGTCGGGATTTAGCATGACTGCATTTTGTACAGTAAATCTCTAGTAACTCGAGCTGCCGAATAACCTTCCAGATCCCTCTTGGGGTCTGACACACCATTACAGCTATAAAAATGTCTCATAAAAAATGCAGGGCAGCTATCGGAAGGAAAATGTGGTTTATTTTTAAAACAATCCATTTATTGTTGGAAAAGCCGATAACCCAGGTTTTCGGCAATGGCCGTGATGCAGTATTAAGGGAAATATTATCCTACGTTACCTGGCTGGACCCATCCTGTTCCTATCATTTAAACATTTTTTTGTGCAGATAACAGGAAAAAAATTATTCTAACAATCTTTGGCATCCGCCATTTTTTTTTACCAGTATCAGATCAAAATTTTTCCAAAATAATGTGCTGTTTTCTTTTTTTAAAACAGCTCTAGTTTCTACTTAACATACGGTTTCAGACAGCTGTATTTTTTTTAGAATGGCTCAGTCTTCATCACTTGCCCGACACTCTGACCAATGAAAGTCTGTGGCGGAATGGACTTCATTAACAATGCCATAAAGAATCAGCCCAGTGTGGTGTTTGCAGGACCTCTCCCCCCCATGCATTTGCAGGGTGGGGGTGGGGTGGGGGGGTCACAGATGTTTAAAGGGACCACTTAGCTATCAAATGCATTAAAATGTCCCTTTAAACATAACTAAATAGTTGATACATATGTGATGTATTTTGTCAGAGCTAAAGGACTACTTGTACCCATCTCAAGAGATACTGAAGGTCTGCCCCCCCGCTGAGAGCCTGGACTAGAAGGTCTATTTTAGGAACCTGTGTATTCCCTTGTCTTGGTTCTAACATTCCCTTCTCTCCCCTTTGCCATGAAGAGTACAGTTCAGAAATCTCCGCGATCATCTTCCTGTTATTGTACAAACTCTGGTGTTCGATGAATCACTGATTGCCCGGGAGCGATTTCCATAGACATGACTGTGCATCTGATACAGCTCCTCGCCGAACACCGTGTGCAGAATATCTTAAACCATGCTGGGTCAGGATACAAAGCCTTGTAAACGTTTCATGGATATGGACGTCAGGGGAATAACTGGATGTTCCGATAAAAAAGCGGAACATAAGATGACACGCTAGAAACATCCTTAAGCAGCAAGGTGCGTTAGCTGCAAGGTGAAGTTCCTCGCTCGCACAACGGGGCTCGATTTTTACATGATGCTTAGAAGTAACCATGAACAACGTACAGTAATTATGATGCGCAGTTTAGTAAAAATGTTCTTTCTTGAGTAAAACTGGCTTTCAATCTGCATCTAATAACAACTTGTCCTTGCTATGGGTATAAGCCAACTCCTATGACACCCAGCCACAACCATACGCTAGCTTAGAAACATAATTCTGAAACAAAGAGGAAATAGGATTGCTGAAAAAAAGATATTTTTAGGATTCTGAAAATTAAGACTGTTCTGCGAAAACGGGACACTCGGCAGGCATGCAAGTGAACCTGGCTTTTGAAGCTAAGCATTTTTGGTGGTAAATATATAAAAATACTATATTTTTTACATTGCATTATTTTTAGAAACCAGGCTTAAAAATGCCCTAGAAAGTTTGAGATGTCTCTGGCCCTGCCGGGAAACCTGGATGGCTGAGAATGATGGTAATTGCAGCAGCTAGAGCATTCCTCGGCCACTCCTGCTACACACAACGAGCATATGGTCAGTGCCGGCTCTTTGAGCCGAGAACATTTCCTCTTTAATATTTCATGTATAAATAATGCGATGAGCCGCCAAATGACTCGTACACCAGATATTCAAACGCGTTCGTGTTCTCGGGCTGTATTTACTTAGTTCGGTGACTCGATTAACCATATCGAGAGCTTCTGACACAAGAGGAGAGACTGCGGACGCCACAAAAATGTTTGGGAAGCAGAATCACCGCCCTAACATTTTTGGGAAAGTGACCGCTTTCCACCGACTACGTCTTTTCTCTATTGTGGTTGTGGAGTTCCTGGGTTACAAACCCACCCAGGTGGCAAGGCTGGGGGCAGGGATAAAAAAAAAAACCCCTCTCGACGCAAGAGAGGACAATCAATGCTCAGCGGGCACTTTGCTGGCTGGTAGTAATGGGGGTTGCACACAACATATTGAACGATGGAGGCTGCCTAGCTGAGATAAGAGCCTCTTTTGTATGGTGCCGACTACACTGATCCGCACGCCATTCGTCGTAATGACATTTCCTGAATTCCAGGAAATCTGCTTTGCCCCTGAGGGGTATATTCGCTAATCTGTGAGTTTTTTTTCAGGGGAGTTGCAGTTTCAGCCCACCGACGTCATCGTGAAGGAGAACAAAAAGCATAAGTAGTTCCACCATCCATGGCACCTATATTGGTGGAGGTCACCGGCACTCCAACGGCAAACATATAGACAGCACTTCTGCTGGGAGGCTGTTCCACTTATCCACCACCACCCTCTCTGTAAAGTAAAACTTCCTTACGTTACATCTAAGGCTTTGAAGCTGTAGTTTTAGATGATGGCCTCTTGTTCTAACATATCTCCTTCCTAGTTTCTCAGGTTCACACAAAGTAAGTCCCTGCTATCAGAAGACATTGTCATGATTTGCATCCCGTTTGCATATTTCCCAAGAATTGTTCTCTGAAACCTCCCAACCTGTATCAAATCAAGTTATTTTTTTCACATGCCATTCAAGGCCAATAAATCGACCACAATCCGTCCCCTCCGGCCCATTTCATATAACAGGAGTGAAACAGTTAAATAATATTTCTAATGATTACATCAAGAAAGAGTTAAATGTTCCCAAAATGTATACAGTTTTAAAAAAAAACGTGAAGTTGATTCCTTCGTCATCTGTACAGGAGATCATAGCTGCCAGCAGTCCTGAAAAGCAAGCATGTGTTCCCGTTCTAGGAATACATGATGCATGAATCAGAAAATGTAACCCTTTAATTACCACACCTCGACCTTGTCGACGGGCGCAAGTTGTAGGGGGTCCAAGACGCAGTAAGCCACATGCATGCGCCAATAATAGACCACAAACCCCCCCCGGCTGTGGAAATGTCTACAATTTTAAAAGCGTATTGTTTTAGCAAGAAGGGGATTACTCAAAATTCATCCCCCCTGTAATCCCCGGCCATTATCCTTCGATCGTTGAGGAAGTTCCAGCGAATCCAAGAGTTGTGGATACATTCCGTGTAACATTGTGAGTGTTCGGTTAAGTAGGCCGGATTGCATCCCCTAATCCCACTTCTGCCACTCACATTTATCTTACTAACACACCTACGGATCAGACGGCAACGACACAAATCCCAGCGGCCTCCAGAAACTGCATTAGCCAAGCATCAAAAGAGCCAAAGGAAGCATCAAGCCACATCTGTCACTCTTCAGAGATACATTGTGCCTCACCGTTCACACCCTTCCCTTGGGCTACTAGAGATCAGACAGAGAAAGTGACAGGTCGAGACCGGTGTGGGGTTAGCTCTTAATGCAGCGGCATACACCGATCAGCCATAACATTATGACCACCTGCCTAATATTGTGTAGGTCCCCCGTTTGCCGCCGAATCAGCCCTGACCCGTTGAGGCATGGACTCCACTGGACCTCTGAAGGTGTCCTGTGGTAGCAGATCCTTTAAGTCCTGTAAGTTCTGAGTTGCGGCCTCCATGGATGCGTCCCGGTGCCGCGTGTTCTTCAGGTAACCGACGCACCCGGCCATCCAGTGATGTAAAAGAAAACATGATCAGACCGGCCACCTTCTTCCATCGCTCCGTGGCCCAGTTCTTATGCTCACGTGCCCATTGTAGGCGCTTTCGGCAGCGGACAGGGGTCAGCATGGGCCCCCTGACTGCTCTGCCGCTACGCAGCCCCATACGCAACAAACTGCGATGCTCTGCATGTTCTGACACCTTTCTATCAGAACCAGCATTAACTCTTTCAGCAATTTTAGCTACAGTACCTTGTCTGTTGGATTTGACCATACGGACCAGTCCTCCCCCCACGTGCATCAGTGAGCCTTGGCCGCCCATGACTCTGTCGCCGATTCACCGCTTTTCCTTCCTTGGACCACTTTTTATAGGTACCGACCACTGCAGACCAGGAACCCCACAAGAACTGCTATTTTGGAGATGCTTGACCCGGTTTGCCTATCACAATTTGGCTCTTGTCAAAGTCGCTCAGATCCTTACACTCGCCCATCAGCTTGTAGGGGGCGAAATGTTTACTTGCTGCTTAATACATCCCATCCACTGGCAGGTGCCATGATAACAAGATTATCTATGTATTCGCTTTACCTGTCAGCGGTTATGGCTGATCGGCCCATGTGTAGGTTTACCAATAGTAGATACCAGTCCCTGGAGATGATTATATTTCTAATGCACATTGCAGAGATGTCTATGCATTCGAAAATTCAACATTTCAGGTCCCATGGCCAGTCAAGGGATATGAGAGAATCTTGCCAACTGGCCCGTGATGGCACTGCCTGCAAAAGTTGGAGAGTGCCCGGAAATCAGGACTTTCCCGTGAGCAACAGGGCTGTTTGGAGGTATACATTATAACAGATTTAGCAGAGACCATTCGTCCCTTTTTGGGCTAAAATTCTGTTATTCTACGGACGATCAGCATGCCTGGGCGCTTCTCGCGTCAGATTACCCCCAGCTTTCCTTCTTTACGGGGAGCGGCTCAGCGAGGGGTCAGGGCTCTCCTGGAGCGGAGTTAGGAGCACGAGGCTCATTGCCAGCAGATAACACATGATTGCGTGGGGGTGGAATTGGGTGAGGAATGGTTATAGCTAAAAGAGAAAGAGCGGAGTGACCCAGAGACCCCGGGGAGCAGTGCTTCACCCGGAGACTCCAGGTCAAACCAGGAAAATTCCCAGGTGTGATGGTGAGTTTTCCAAAAAAAAAAGTTGGCGCTCTACTAGATGCCAAGGTCAATAAATGAACAACGAATAGAAAGTAAATCTTTCCTAAACTTTTGCGGTGAGAATTCTTTTTCATCATTCAGGTCTTCTAAATAATTATGGGAAGAAAAAAGGCAAAGGCGTAATCTCCCTGTATCAGTTAGTACCTGCAGCTGTCATCTCAAACACGCGTGAATCACCGGCAACGGAGGGAGCCCAATAACTCCGCATTCCTTAGATTTGAAGAAGTGGAAACACCCAAAATTGCACCCAAAAGAACACATAATCAGCTGTGCAGATGAACCCTCTGGGTGTAGAAGTGGGTCACGCTGCGTCCGGACTTGCGGGATGCGCTGTAACATGTTCCAGGTGTGAAACATACATGTGATATGGTAGTAATGATGTGCATTATGGATGGGCACCGGGTGCCGGCAGCTTTTACCCTGCGTCTTACTCTGTCGGTTCTAGCCCCTTTGAATGTAGGGCCTGTAAGAAGCGCTACCGAAATTGCTTGCGCCATATAAATAAAAAAAAACAATAACTTATTTAACTATTACTTAACACGCGCAAGAGTTTAATCAGGCTCGCTGGATTGATTATATGCTATGTATGCTTTTTAGATGTGAGTTCGATGGTCACTGCGCATGCACAAGTTTGACATTTAAAAAAAAAAATATGTTTTTTTTTATTTTGCCCAGCTATAAAAAAAATTATTTAAAGAACTTTCCTTAAAACTCATTCCATTTTTTTAATTTATACTCATAATGACTCTTCTCGCGCAGGATCTTTGTGCTGCCGTAGAGCGTTCCTAATATGACAACTATTATAAATTGTATATAATATATATGCAGTATTTTTTCTACTATTATATTTTTAATTACTTCGGAAGCTTTTTAATGTTCCTTTTAAAAAAAAGTTCTACGAAGAAGCTAATCCGGCCTCTTAAAGATTTTTTTTTCAATTAAATCAAAGTTACTTTTTTCTTCTTTTTTTACCTTTGGTGGACCCTGATCAAAGCTTTTATTTTATATCAAAGGACACGGCGTCAGAGCTGATTTATCCATGATATATCTTGGTAGGTACTCTTAGCAGAGGGGAGGCTTGCTTTAGGAGCTTACAATCTAAGTAATGTAGGAATGCTAAAATTGTATATTTACAGGCTTGGCATTATAAAGTGTAGCTGATGAAACATACGAAAAAAATGGGTCTTTAATGGCCTTTTTGGGGTGCGTGTGGGCAGATCTGACTACGGCGGATGGTCTTGTTGATGTCAGTAGGCGGGTGGGCAGTCTGCTGGCGTCGGTGGCCAGTCTGCAGTAGGCTGGAGTTGCTTGCGGGGCTAACGCCGCATGCCGAAAAAATGGAAAGTGGTAGGAGGGGAAGTGGGCGGGGAGTAGGCAGGGAGTGGGCGTGCCTCAAGGCCGTCCCCCACAACACGGAGATTCTTTATGGTGACTCGGAGACCTGGAGGAGTGACGCTTCACCCGAGGTCTCCGGGTTGCACTCTAAGAGTCTCCAGGTATTCTAGCATCGGCTTTTTCAGTCCTATCTTTTCCTTAATATAATGTTTTTAAGCTTAAAACCAGATAAGGGAAGGTACAGTAAGTGCAGTCATATAAAAAAGTTCAGCAGTCAACATTATAAACGTGGTACAATCAGTACACCCGAAAAGCTTATAATCTAATTCAGCTCTGCGGAAAGACTATTTCATCCAATCATAATTCTCCATGTATATATATATATATATATATATATATATATATATATATATACACACACATTGTATTGTTACTAAAATATTCTCAATTCGTCATCCTGCAGCGAAGACCACCGCAGTGCCCACCAACCTTGTGGGATTCTGTACTAACAGATATCAAAATTGCCGGATTTGTTACCGGTCGCCGGTCTCAAGCCTGCTTAACAACACCGAACGTGGTGCGGGAAACGCGGATAAAAGAAAACACATCAGGTGTCTGATGTCTGCAGCAGCCGATTGTTTAAACGGAGGAAGCGAACTCCTTAATGCAATAAAGGAAGCCGTTTCTGGTAACATCGTTAACAGTTCGGGAAAACAACGGCGGTGCATTTACTGGTGGGTAATTTAATATGGCGGGGCCGGCGGGGCTGATTCATTAAAGCCTCGCAGGGAGGGATCACCAGCGAAACCACTCAGCGCTCTAATTATCTCTTTCCAGATGTAACCAAAGCTTGGAAACGTCAAACCGCATTATTAGCCCCATATAGAGTGCCGCGATATTCAGGAGTACTGATAGTCACCCCCCTTAGCTGACCATCTTAGGACTCGTGGTCCGCATCATATTCGGACGACATGAGGTTTTTTTCCCTCCCCAAAATGTGCGCGGTTACTAATAGGTGACTTGATCATTCATCATTGTTAAGCCGTGGAATCTTGGCAAATATAGCGAGAGATTGCGAAACCGCCAACGTACTCGTTCCCCTTTGATTTTTTTTGTTTTCGGCAATGAGAGGAAATGGAAGATATTCCAACAATGATCACACCCTGTGGATGGACTTGAAATAACAAACACTAATTGACACGGGCAGAATCCCAAAATTCCTACCAACGGGAAGACGTTCGCAGCCAGAAAACTTAGGAAACCCAACCTCTACCTTTTTTAATTAAAATGAGTTATATGGGTATGAGGAGTAACGGGGGGGGGGGTATTAAGCCTTGAGTTGGCAGGTGGTTTACCGGAGAGCCTTTGTTACACAAAAAAATATCACGGAGTCTTCTGCAAACTCCTGCTTTAGTGAATAAACCCACAAATTTTTCCAGAGGGGGTACAGCTTCACCGGGGGGGTAATCATGCCCCCCTCACTTGTTCCGCTGCACAATGGGCCCGCTGTGAAAACGTTCACCGTGTTCTAAAAATGAGAGGAGATAACACTTTCCACCCCGGCCGCTGGTCTTAAAGTGCCGGGGACCCTCGTCATTATCATCCTGGGGCCCTGGGCCCATCTCTTGTGGAAGTACACACTATTTCTTTAAGAAGTGTGAGGATCATGGGCGTTGCATTTCCACAATAGCTCTGGAGCTTTTTGTTGGTAAACTCTGGTTGTTGAAGGGTTAATAGCGCTCTACAAACGAGGAGGAATGTTCGAACACGAGTCCATCATCCAAAACTAAAGGGTCAGAGGAAGTTTTTACTTTACTAAGATGATAGTAGATAAGTGGAACAGCCTCCCAGCAAAAGTGGTAGAGGCTTATACAGTAAGGGAATTGGGATGGGCGAAAAGACGAGACCAAGAACCGATTAAGATTTGAGTCTTTACAGCACAGGCATAGCAGATGGGCCAAATGTTTCTATTAACCCCATGGGTGCCACAGGTGTAAAATAAATTCTGGCATTGAAAGGGTTGAGAGTCAGCTGGAGTGCGTAATGATGCAGCAGGGAAGTGGCTCATTCATCTGGACAGGGTACAGAATGACGGTCTCTTTACAGTAAGGAATGATGTGATTATTACCCCCCTCTCCCTGGGGGCTGACGCACAGCTGACCCGGCCCCCCCTGTAATAATTCTTCATGAGATCACACGGAGAATCGGGGGCCGACCCCTCCCAGCTGAGCACGACATCATCCGTATCAGATACAAATGACTTCGATCGCACTCGGCAGCACATGACCAGGATCCGGCGCTCTGTTTACTTCCGCACTTCATGTGACTCACGGAACACTCGGTTATGTATGAACCTCAAACAAAGGACGTCTCATAAACACGATCCGTATAAATAGCCGAGTGCCGTCTGCTCTCTTCTTTCTCTCTGAATCCGATCCGCCGTGGGCTGGGTGAGTATAGTTTGAGTGGTAGTTTGAGAACAAAAAAGCAAAAGGATTCACTGAGAGACGTTGGGGGGTAATACGCATAAAAAAATGGTTTTATCACTATAGCAACCAATAAATGCAACTTTCCCATCGGTCGCCATGGAGATTAGACCACTTTTCAAACTTTGCACAAGAATCACTTGTATACGCGACTGCCAACAGACATCTTAGGCACACTAATACCGTCACTGCAAGCCTCGGACATCGGACGGAGAAACTGCCCTGGAGACCCTGGGTGGCCAGCATACCTGGGAACTTCTGGGCTCCGGCTACCCAGAGCCTTCCCTTGCGGGACGCGGCCAGGCCTGATGTTAGCGGCGTTCCCGCTGATGTCAGGTGCATTCCCGGTGGCAGCAGCGGGAAACACCCCCATTTAAAGGAAAATTGGGCGGGGAGCGGGACGTGTCAAGATCCCGCGACCCGGAGGATTCGGGTCTTGACCCAGAGAGCCGGAGGAGCATCGTTCACCCGGCAATCTCCGGGTCAAACCCGGAGAGTTCCCAGGTATGGTGGCCAGGCATCACCCGGAGACTCCGCGCCAAACCCAGAGAGTTCTCGACTACGTCCAAGATCTGGAAGGGGTAAGGTTGGGACCCTGCAGGGGAGAGTGAAGGTTCTGTGCAGATCGCTATAGTGGTTCCCAGTACAACACTCTATAATTCCCAGTCTCTGAAGTACTCCAGAATAGATTGATGCTTTTATTCTGCTGAGTTACTGCAGCCGTATAGAAATAACACGCCGAGTATTATTAACCCCCCCCCCCACCACTCCCTCCCAGGTAATTGAGAGCAAGTGTAATCTGGGTAGCAGACATTGGAAAAGTGAGGAAGGGGGATTTCTCAGGGCCTCAAACTATGTAAACCTGGCAGAAAATGGTTTATATGAATATCAGCTGTTCTGGGCCGGCGGCCAGATGTCGATTAAGGGCAGCTGAAAAAGAGCAAAGGAAGTCTCAGGACTCTGTGCATGATGCAGACTGTTGAGTCTATGGAGGAGAAATCACAACGGAGAACAGAGAAGGACTGTGTAGGCAAAGACACCATTTAAGGAAGAACGCCTGAGTGATGGGAGTTGGTATTTCGATGGAATATGAGCAGATGTAGAACGGCACGTGTGGACAATCAAGCCTTGCTGGATGGACCTTTGGTTTTGTCCCATGTTACGTGTCGCTTAGACTTGAAGGCTTTTGTTGGGTTGTGTATAGCTTTGGCTCATGCAGAGAACACATGAGATGTTTATTGTGCATCCTGTTAAGAGGTCAAATGGCCAGTAAAATAGCAGATTTTTGTATTTCTTCTGACCAAATAAGGCAGAAACTCAGCAATGGGGTCTGAAGATCTAAACTGCAGAAAAAGACTGAGATATATCTGTCTTTTATCCGACACAATATTAACGATAGCATGAGTAGGTTGACGGCTCCATTATTATTCTCTTGACTAAACCCCACCAGACCTACAGAATCATACACTTTAATAATTCTGCTTATTCCTGGTATCATACCAAGACAAACAGTCTTTGGGAAGGAGGCCGCTTTCATTTCCGGATTCCTACGGAATAATAATGCCAACAATGAACAGTATTACTTGCTGAGAGCCTACAGCTTTGGTTTCAAGTTAAATTCCATACGCTGGGTTTGTTGCCGTCTGCGATCATGGAAAAAAAGAACGGAATTCCAGGAAAGTTCCATGGCCTCTGATCCGTAATTAAAGTATCACCGCTAGAGCTTTTCTGTGTAGGATCGGGAAGCTAGGAAGAACGTTTCAGAAACCAGCTTCATTTGTTTAAATTGCACCCCTAGAGATCAACGTAAAACACCAAAAAAAAAATGGAAAAGCCATCAGCGAGATGGTTGTGGTTGTCCGTGTGATATGGAGGATTCGTCGCCTGTTTGGAAAGGCAAAATATAAACCTTGAAGGGTGTAATACCAACTGGGTTTGGGTATAAACCCATTTTTCTTGGTTCCTTTACATTCTACGCTTATAGAAAGGCACAAAAATAAGTCCTTCGTGCGTAAAATTACAATTAAATGAGTTTCAAGCCAAAAGAAGAAGAAAATGGTCTATTAATGACTAGTAATGCCCTCATCTTTGTGCAGAACACTAGGATATTCAGTGTTCTGTCCCAGCGTTCCACCTTATAAGGTTATGGATCAGAAGGAAGACATATTATGGAGGTCTATGCCAAAGAACAGACCTCCTCAATGGATCATGCAATACCGGGGAAGTCTATGGTCTTCAGGTCAGGTTCTTCTTTCTTGCATCATGACCACTTCCTGCCTAAACTCCTCACACTCCAACCTACTAAATGCTGCCTGGGCTAGACCCACCCATCCATGCAAGCAGCCCCACCTCTCCACTAAGCCACTCCCCCAGAAGAAGGTAGCCTACCCTTGGATGTTCCCAGGCATTATCATGCCTCGATCTGCCCCGATATGGTGGGACAGGGGCAGACGGCCCCAGACCTGCCACTTTAGGCATACACCAGAACATGTCTCTGTTTCTCGCCGTCTAAGCTATTTGTTTCCTAAAGTAACCTCCAGCTTATGTGAAAACTCTTTACTATAAACCTGTAAATTTGGTCTGAATGGTTACGTAGATATTTTTCAAACTTACCTCCTTTATTTGCCCCAACAGCCTATATATATATATACACCGTATATATACTACGGGCCATATGCTTTTGATAGTCACCCTACTTTTAAGAGGATAAACTAGGGAGACAGAATCGGGGCTTCCCCTGCTGTCACTTCTGTCTGGATCGGAGTGCCGAGTTTATTTAAGACATCTGAATAAGCACATTTGTTGGCGTACTGAGCCGTCATTTGTTCTCCAGTCACATTAAATAGCCGATTAAGTCACCGAGGCTTCCACAAGCAGAGGATTTGGGGGGTAAACACCCACTGGGAATAGCTACAAGCCAACGTAATAAAATACCGGACATTGAAAGTACATGAAGTCAGTCGACATAACAGCTGATTAAATCACTGTATGTAAATCTGCGGAATACCCAGAGAAAGTTATGTAAAAAAGAACACAATTCCAATGTATTATCTTTAAATTGGACTTATCACCATAGCAACCGATCCAATAAGCAGGGAAAGTCTCCTGGTTCCTATGGTGATAAGACCACACTTCAGACTTTGTGACCCTGATATATTATGTATAATAATTCATTTTAACTACCTTAGCTACAGTATTTCACTATTGGTAAGGCATGTCGAAGAATAATGATTTTTTATTTAATTTTCATGTTATTTATGCTGATTTTTGCATCATAGAAGACCAGCCAAGCTCCTCTTGCAGGAGACGCTCGCTAGGGTCGGCCCTTCATAATGCATAATGAACTCCCGAAGCAGAACTTGGAGCCGAGTTGTGATATATGTTATATTATTATATTCACTGCATCATAATAGAGCTCTGGAATCCTCGTTGTTACGGTTTAAGTAAACCTAAAATTAAAAAAATAAAGAAAAAAAACAAAACACTATAACAATACTTCCAGAAAGAAGGAAAAGACTAATGCGAGTTATTAATCGGTAAGACGGCAGGAAGAATGCCTCTCGAGGCCGACCACCGTCTGTATTTTCACCATCGCAAACACTGTTCTTTTTTAATTTTTTCCCCCCATTTTCTTGGCTGGATAAAACGCGACGACAAACGCACCAGGACCCGAGGCAGAGATCAACGAGATCAGACGTTCCCTCTAAACTGGGATACGAATAACAGGTGTATGTAAAGATCTGCTTAAAGGGGACATGTCTAACATAAACCCCCCCACCCACCTCCATCTTTTTTTCCGCCCCAGTGGACCTCCTTGAGCGCGTATCCATGAATTTACTAATAAAGGCATCGGAGATTCCCATAGAGTAAGGGGAAAGGTTTGTCCGTCTGCCAAAGGACCTCTTTTTCCTTGTCCGTCACGTGGTAGATTTCACGGCTCTTTCCCATGATGTATAATGGGAAATACAGCAGGAGCAAACGAGGATAATGCAGATTTTTTTTTTCTTTTTTTTCCCCGCGTGAAGTTGAAACAATATTAACTCCGCTTCCTGAAAACAGTCCCAGAACGATCCTTCCCTGCCGGCCAAAATTAGGGTAACGGCAACTCTTTTTCCCCCCTCAGGGCCCAAAAAAGGAAAGAGAAGGTGCGATCGGGGGGGTCCGTTAACACCTTGATCTTCACGTGGGTTGTTTCATTGCTCGTGGCATCGGCAGGTGTCGGGGATTATTAACTCAACATTTGGAAAATCCCCTTAAAAATATTAGATTTGCCTCTGCGTGTTGTTTTTTTTTTTAATTAACGGCTGCTTTTTTTTTTTTTTTTATGCCTCTTTTTTAGATATCAACTCGATACAAACTGTACAGAACGTGAAAACATGTACAGCACACGCGAATAGCCAGATTCTACGCGATTTGACGCAGGTTGCCCCGGTGGGGAGACCTTTATGTTATAGACATACCTGAGAGCTTTCTAAACGGCTGACCCCGAGTTAACCCTTTAATAGCCCATCTGGAACATTCTACTTAGTTACTCGCCAAATGCGTTACCCAAATGGCTCTGGTACCGGTCCTCATGGACACCTTGACTTGCCATTACACATAATTGAGTCACCTGCATTCAAGCAGGGATATCCATAACATACTGGGAACAAAAGCACCAACTGGGAGTCTTAGATATGAATATCAGAATAGGAAGGAGTCATCTCCAGAATGTGTGACCCTGAGAATCTGCCCCTTCGCCTTGACATTAGGGCAAAACCCCTGAGTGTTACCAGGTATGGTTGTGATATTCATGTCTGGGGTGGCACTTAGGGGACAGTCGACATCTGCTTAGATGATATTTTGAAGTTGGAACCATTGGAATAGACCAAGGGCCAAACTGATGATCAACGAAGGTGATTTATAACAGATCCTCAACCCTAAATTTCGCTATTTACTAAATACAGCAATAAATTCTCACAGAATGAGCGGGTTAGAGACACGCCGAGCAACCTGCTAAACCCGACTCCGACATTTCGGCAACGCAAAAGGCGCAGCCGATTCTTCAACTTAAATCCATATATATTATTATTATTATATTATTTATTGTTTTATAAAGCACCATCATATTCCGTAGCGCTGTACAATGTTTACACTTCATTATCTCATTGACCTAGCCCAGTGTCTCCAGCTGCCACCTCTACGGCTGCCTTCCTTACCAGGACATGATATCCCGGCGTGCTGCCTATTAGGGATGGCCGGTGCCTGGGAACAGCACGCTATGGATGCTCTGCCGGCCCTGTAATCTGAATGAGCTCGTTGGGGAGATCTGAGATTTCCTTTGTAAGCCACTAATTAAGCGGAGGCGAACTGCGGGGCCTTGTTACCCAACAGGGGTATCTGCCTCCAGCTTGGTGGCAAAGGGCCTGGTCAACCTTTATACGTTTTACGAGAAGAATTGTAGGTGCTGCTGCCCATATTTTATGTACACCCCCCCCCCCGTGAATTAATTTCAGGTTATACTTATTAAACTTTGTTTCCATGGTGACCACTCCACTTTGAAACTTTGCTCCAAAATTTGGTTGAGGTAAACATATCACTTAAACTAGCCTTTTTAACCCCTTAGCTGCCAGCCACTTTGCATCTCACTTCAAAGACCTTGAAGCCAACCGAAGCAATCACCGCGACATACAATAACCGCACGGATTAAAACATGACGCTCTTCTAGAATGTTCTGAGGAGCTATAGGGTTACAGGCCATTTGGCGTAGGCAGGAATGCTTGCCGCTGTCTTCCCATAACCTACGCTCCGGGAAGACGCGGGGTTATATTTGGCCATCTCTCCCGTTACCTCACTGAGGTTTCACGGGTCACATTAGTTCCTCCCCGCGGCCGGTCACAGCCTGTGCCTAGAGGTTCATGACGCAGCACTTCCATGCATAGCTCTTACATCTAAATTAAAACTTGGCACTTGACGGTAATTCAAAACCGTTCTATTTCCAGATAACACCTTAGCATCGGGCGTGATTGATGCCCCGTCCTTGTATATAGAATGTGCATACGAGTCGTGCCCCGAACCTGGAATTTATGTCATCGTGTTGCAGAAGACAGAGATGTTCTACAAACAGAAGGGGAAAAGCAGAATTGCCATAACCAGAGGTGGCTAGAAGACCTCACCCTTCATCCTTTCGTCACACGTACACGCAATAGGTTATGTGTATACCGTGCCGCCATTTTAACTTTCTGTTCCCCATACAGCCAATGGGTGGTGCAGGCCATAGAATAGGCGGGGAGCTGCAGCTTATCCCTAAGGTAAGTATATTTTCTGTTTAGAAGAACGCATACTAAATTACTCACAAAGTACTTTAATATGGGTTTCTCTTTGGTGAAGCCATTTGGGGCCTTAAGTAACACCAGCACTTAAATATTTAAAGGGCCGCAGATTCTGACAGTCTTCGTTAGGACTTTTTGGCAAAGCTTCCGTAAGAGAAAGCAGCCCCTTAGGCCAAACACCTTTTAAAAAATGATTCAATTATTCTATAAGCTATTAAGGTGATTGTTTCTCCATAACCACCCGCTGGCCATCGCACTTTAGCGATCAGTATTTAGGTAGCCTACGGTGATAACCTCATTTAGGAAGGAGCGTTATAGGATTTTAAGCAAATAAACCGTAGCAAATCCATCACCACCCCCCCCCACAACATTTAATAGAATAATAACAACCAAAAATCTTTCAAGAAGAGGTTTACAGTTCAATGGCAACAACCTATCAGTGTCTCCTATTGTGTCACATGACAGTTAAGCGGTCCCAGCAAAAAAAAAAATAATCTTAAGAGACACA
Source organism: Spea hammondii (assembly GCA_029215755.1). NCBI lineage: Eukaryota > Metazoa > Chordata > Amphibia > Anura > Pelobatidae > Spea > Spea hammondii. The sequence continues at coordinate 6,957,174 of JARDYJ010000005.1, forward strand.
ATTTTACGGGATGAAGAAAATATTTTTTGGAAGGGCTTGGACATTCAGCGGTGGGAGGAATGATGTTGTTACATTAAGTGTTAAATTCAGAAGAGTAGGTAAAGCAACACCTTTCAGAATAAATATTTAACTCTTTGTTTGTCCACCTCTGTTAACTTCCGGAAGCTCTTTATCCACAATGTTTGCGTCTTTGTTGGCTGTTCAGAACCCTTACAGTGGTAAATAACTAAATATAGCCCTTTGTAATAAACTCATATCATAAAACATATGATCTTTATGTTGTTAAGTGACATGATGCTGCATGAAAACCCATCGTATGCCAGTGGCGATTTCCAAAGCGTTGCACATTCGACCGGACCGTAAGGGGTTAAACTCCCATCGCCCTCCCGGCACACACACTCGCCCCAAGCATAATTCTGACCTCTTGCAATACAATGCCCTTAATAGTAGAAGTCTGCGGGGCTATGCCCCCTGCCATTGAGATGCAAAAGCGCTTCCCACCATACAAAGTGCTTTCTGTCCGTGTGAGTGTCTTCACCGCGGCCGCTCCACGTCTCAGTGTAATTGATATCAGTCACCAGCTTCAACAACAAGAGAGAGAGCCTTCATTTAGCAGAGCGCAACTGGCAGATAAAAGACTGGCCTCGCTGTTCTGATTCGCAGACGGCAGAAACTAGATCAGCGGCAGATGGCCGGCAGCTATAATGAGGTCTGCAACATACACCCCCCCCCCCCCCGTATAAATAATCTTCCAAGACACCAACTAGACTCAGCGTTCTTCTTCCACCACAGACCAGGCCAAAGGCCCCTAGCATTGACCGCACCACGGGGTATCTCCGTAAAAGTTGGTAATTCCAAAGAACCTTCTAACGAGGCAACAAGTATTCTTGGAAATTCCAAAAATACCCGGGGCCAGCACCCGAAAAGCCTTCCCCGTGCCTGGAAATCCTGTAATGCCAGGACGGTTTTGTCCACATTAGTAAAGATTTATCACCCAACGATCGCTTTTACCAGGAATTCCGAGAATAATAGTTACATACAGAATGGAAGGCAGAGCTTTACAACAGCTGGTGGACTTACAAGCTTACAATCTTTGCTGTAGGGTTGCAGTAGACGGGGACGGGGTTAAGGAGAAAGATAAACCTGAACTGGCATCTCCAGTAGGAACTCGTTCTGCCGAATGTCCTGGGACCAACTTCTGGAAAGTCCAGAACAAAAGAAGGAAAAGAAGCTGGACAGAAACCGATGACATGAGCCGATACGCGGTGCGACGGGGACTCTACCTCCAGCTTCACCTGGGGTCAACTGGAACATCTTGAGGTGTGAAGGAAGTCGGTGCTTATGCTTTCAGGGCAGACAAAAGGCAGGAAACACATCCAGTAGCCCCAAGTAACCCCCTATTATAGTGAAACAGAGCCGTCTTATTCACGAATATAAATAGCAGGGTTAAAGCAGGATAGGTTTAAATAAAGGAAACTTGCTCACAAGTGTGACTTCCTCAGTGTCGCTCCCGAGAAAGAGTGTGAGTGCCGTGAAATGCTGACAAAGGAGTCAGGATCGGAAAAGAATGTTTCTTAACATTCTAACCAAAAAAACCCAAAAAGGAACATTTAGGACGCTTCTTTGACGGCTTCCTCGCCCGCTTTATAGAAACATAGAATTTAATGCGACTTAAGACCCATTTTCCCCATCTACTCTCCTCGTATAAAGGCTCGGACCTTAATCAGTCGTTGGTCTCATCTTAGATTCAGAAGCCATTTGTCTATCCCATGCATGTTTCAATTCCCTCACTGTATTACCCTCTACCACTTCTGATGGGAGGCTGTACCATTTATCTACTACCCTCTCATAAAGTAAAGCTTACTTGCACTTCCAGGCCTCTGAACCCCAAATCCTTTCAACTACAAGAGCAGAGCGATTTTATGCATGTATATGGTACACAGAGGGTTAAAAACTATTTACAGCGAACAGTGAAAAAAAAATCATTGAAAATACACACATATACAGAAACATTATCGATAATGTAACGTTGTACCAATTTTCTATATGCAAACTCCAGCAAGATATACAACGTTGCAGCTGCATTAACATAGATGCTAATAGTCTCAAACTTTCCTGGACAGTCCCTAAAATCAAATTTACATCCCAGCTATCAACTGCCCTGGCAAACGTTGTGTTTACCACGCCTGCCAGCGGTTTAAGATACTCAGTGCCCATGCTGTGCATGTGGGGGCAGGGAAGGAGAGAGAATATTTCATGGTAGACCACCCTGTGATGTCATAACTCACTTTGGGGCAGAGAATGACATCATGCCATTGCCCACCTAATGCGGCTGAAGCTGTGTGGGACATTGGAAAGTTGGTAAGAACGCCAAAACATCGTGTTTCCCAAGGGGTGCTGCAAATGTACCCCCCCCCCAAGTTTAAATGATGTGAACACGAGGGCTATAAGGACCAGAGCCCCCCTCCCCCTGCTGACTTCATCGGTTAAGAAGAGCCATACTCAGTGCTGCGAGATCATTCCTCGTCTGACCGCAACTCAAATGATTGCAAATCTGCGCTTGATAAATACCTCAACTGCCAGAACACGCTAGGAAGGGGTTAAACGCCAACTAATATAACAAAGGCCCTTTAATTCCATGATATGGAGGCCAATGGCTGACAGCGCTATGATGTAATGCGTTTGTTTACAGCAGAACCCATGAGTCCTGTTGGGACACGTGTCCCATAATCTACCTGCTTCACCTTTGTGCTAGAAGCTTGTTGCATAACCCGGAGGATTAGAACACCCATGTGGGGCTTATGGAGAACGTTAAAAGGAAACGCCAAAGTATCCCTTGCCAAACCCCCCCTTTTTTTTTTTTGCTTTAGGGCCACAGAACGGGCCAAACCGCGCAGCACAGTGACTCATTATACACACGGGTCCCGTGGTGCCCTCAGATCCGTTCCCATGACTGTCATGCTTGCACAATGACGTACGGCCAGGTAAGCCACTATTTACATATTCAGTGAATCCGCGCCAAATCGGGGCAGAGACCGGCTTGGATACAAAAAGTATAAAAAAAAAAAAGAACTGCCGTTGAAGAATAAGAGTGGATTGATTACTAACTGCTCACAATGCGTAACATCAAAAGTATGTGCGCTTCGACTGGCGGGAAAAAGAACCGGGACGCTGCGCGTGTGTGTGTTAACCCGGTAGGTTTTTAACTCTTGCATGGCTCGGTTCATCTGCTACTTAAGGGGTTAAACGCATTCCTCTTACTTATCCGGCCAAAAAAACAGCTTAAGAGATCTCACCCTAGGATATATCGTATCGAATTAGTGACGCGCATTCTAATAGAATGTTAGGTACCCAATGTGGGGGTCAAGTGACCATACAGAAGAACGCGTATCGCCTGCTACGGGGGCAGCGCTGGTTTTAGGTGAAATCGGCAGGGTCACCCAGACTAAACGTTTCTATAATCAACGGGCCAAAGGCTTTGTTACATGAATATATAGTATATGATATAATATAATATATAACAGCAAGGTGCATCTTCTGGGATGGTTGCCCCGGAGTCTCCATCTCCCATATTCTAGTTCATGGCTGGTACCTGCTCGGGTTCCTGATTAAACCCCCTGATCTGAAATCATGCCCCTTATTTTAGTACCCCATCCTATTGAAAATACCCCCCTCTTGAACTGCATTCCCTAAAGGCGTTATGTGACGTACTGTGAAAGGTTGGAGAATATCAGCAGGGGAGGTTTGGCAAAGGGGCTAAGGGGGCAACTGCCCCTGGGTAGCACTGAATTAAAGGGACCATTTACAGCTGCAGCTGCCCTCCGTAGTAGTATTGCCACCTATTGGGTGCTTGAAGCAGCCTATCATTGGCTGGAAAGAACTCCCTTCATTCAATAGAAGCGCTTTCCGCGCATGCGCACAGAGGTCTGAATACCCCCCCAACACTCAGCGTAAGCCGAGTCAGCACTGAATGTAAGTATATACCATGGCAGGAGTGAACACATCTTCTCCATGTAAAATAGGTGGGGAAGGGGGCAAAAGCAAATGGGGGGCTTCTTAATCCGCCGACCAGTTCTTTATTGTGTTTAACTGCATTTCCGCAAACAGCCCCCGAACCGTCTAGTGTAACAAGGGCTTTATTGACTGAATGGGGCTGGAAATGCCCTCCAGGCTGAATGTTGACAGCCCTTCCTTGAACCCCTAGACAATAAATGGATATGTTAAATCTGCCACATTTTGCCACCATACGGTGTAAAAACCCCTTACTTTTAAGCAAAACATCTCACTGATTGGCAAACAAGCTAAGGGCAGGTTCACTAAATGAATCTAGTTATCCTTATCATGTAATTAAGGTTAAGACCTCGTTAGTTTCCCTTTAATGCCAATTTAACTTTAGACAATAGAAAAGCTTAGTTAATTCTGATTTTTTTTCACACGCACACCTTGCGATACTCTTTTTCTGTTTTTTTCTGCCAAAAAAACATACAGCGACTTTACGGGAGAAAGCTTTGAGCTAGGAATTTTCATCTTTATGTGCTTTTCATAAAGAACCCTCCTTGTGATCCTAATCCCTTCTGTCTGGGAATTTTGACTTTAAGATGTTGACATATAAAAGCCATAATATGATGTCATCACTCAACATCAAAAAGCCGTTAAAATACGGGGGTAATATGTACGATAAATATGAAAGGGAAAAAAATAATTTGTTATATTATACAGCATTAAATATGGTTTTGATTTTCTAGCTAATTTACAGATCTACTAAAAAAAATATCCTCCCACCCCGACAGCAGAAGACCGTGGCAGGGACAGTCAGGAGATATTACGTTTATTATACATCGCTTTAAGATCACAGGGAAAGAACTTTGATCCTACGGAAACGTGGAGCCTCCTTTGACTTCACTAGACTGCTGGGTGTCTATTACCCTGATAATACGTTATGGGCCAGAGGCTTTATGGAAATTGGTAATGCTCTTGGCTACATGATGTCACCGTCAAGCTAACCTCATGCGGAGATTAATTACCATTCATTTGCATATGAGGTCAATTTAAATGTGTCAAAGAGGCAATGGTCTATCATATGCAAAAAAAAGCTCCTTTATTCCCATTGTGCTTTATGTTTATTAGTTTTTAGGTTCTAAATAATGTTTCATTTAGCTCACGATTCAAACCTGTAAAATTCAAAGGCACGGTCTGCAGAAAGTATATTTTTATTTGCAATGCATGTTGTGGTCTATTTTGCATGGGCACCAATGCATTTTACTGCTTGCAAATAGGTGCAGGCATTCTTTATTTATTGGAGTTCAAAAATGAGACCTCTGTCTTGTTTAGCTCCTCCCCCGCTGCCTCTGCTGAAAGCGGGAAGCATTCCTGTGTACACTTCTTGCACATGCTCAGTAGCATTCCCATCGCAGTCACTGAAGGAGAAGCCAATTGCATGTACACTCAGAGAGCATACATGTTATTGGATACGTATTATTATTGGATGCTGCTAATCCAACTGATTTCATTGGGAGCTTGGCTCCTATTGGCTAGGTTAAGAAGCATACCTCTGTATGCTCCTTGCTTTCTGTAGAGGCGTATGGGGGAGGAGTTAAATAAAACAGAAGAACCCCACTAACTAAAGAATGTCTGCCCCCCGGTTCCGTGCGGTAAAATGCACTGCAGGCTCTAATATTGACTTGTAAATAGGGCAGGAGCGCGCCTTTAACTGGTGTCCAGCTCAACAGCAGAACTTAGCAGAACTTCCCACACACACTTGGGTGCCAAACTCCATGCCTCAAGGGCCACAAACAGACCAGGATTTAGGTAAATCCTGGCTTAGAACACAAGTGATCTTAATAACTTATTACCATTATGATTGAGCTGCCAGTTCTCATGCGGGGATATCCAGAAAACCTGCCCTGGTTCTGGCCCTTGAGGCCACGGGTTTGGCACTCCTGTTCTATAGGAAATGGGGGTCTAGTGAGATATCACCAAATGTTAGCCAGGTCTGCCTGTCTGATACACAGCAAAGTGCCACCTTGGCAAGAAAGAGACTTCTAAAGCCTCAGCGGCTCTTTTTTCTCCCCCTACGTTGGCCCATAGATATCAATTTCGGCTGAACACCGCACCTTCACAAGCGGCAGACCGCCAGGCAATAGCAGAAGATTGGTTAAATTAAACAAATCAAAAAGATACACTCAACAGGGTTCAAAAATAACCAGCACGTTACACGAAAAGTCACAAGTTTACGCTAATCCTTTTAAAGGGATTATCTAGACAACGTTTGTAAATACTGTAACCTGAAGTTTGAGGTCACGGCTATCTAGCGTTATCCCGTCCCTGATATTCTTTTTGCTTATTTGAAGTAGCCTGCAGGATTCCGAGGGTGATGTATCACATGTGAGAGCTACGGGATGTTAGTCTGAACACTTCAATCGGCAGGAACAGCCAAGTTCCTCAACAACATCACAGCCAGCTGTCAAGTATATGTTGGCTTTGCTTTAAAACAATAGCTTTCACCTCCTGAAAGGCTCTATTAATGCCACACAAGAGAGGATCATCACGTCCCAAGCCCTCATTCATTTGGTCTCCAGCTGCTAGCAGTTCCTAAACAGTGGGAACAAAATATTTATACAATCCTCTGTTTGTTTAATATTCTGTCCTCACTTGTAAAGTTGAACGTGGTCGAGCGCGAAGCAGACGATCCGTTCTCAACTGGAAATGCTGCACGGAAAACATCAAACACCTGGGTGTCTACTTTAGATTCCAGACCTGTATTTATTTATTTGAATACGCTCGGTGCTGCTAATTAAAGAAAACTAAAAGACTTTAAAATGGATTTTTTGAAAAAAACTCTGATTTCCGCTCCCGATATCCTGTAGAATGATTCCGTGAGGGACAGTCTTTGGGGTGACTCGAAGGCCACCGTGTCAACATCAGAAATGGGCATTGCTGACTTTAATGCCACTGGGAGTATGTGCTTGCGCGGTGATCAATCTCTCCATGGGCTAGGCAGTAATGGCATGTTTTTGGGGTTCTTTCCCCCCTCACTTTGCATTTTTTTGTTTTTTTTGCATGTGTGATAACAGGTCAGAAACACACACTGAAAATTCCACAGGGTCGCAGAGGTCCTTACGTTTTGGTGAGGGATGCGGGTTGACCATTTGGCATCCCATTGAAGAACCAAGTGGTTCCTCTCTTCAGGAGGGTATCAAGAAGATCTGGCCCTTCCCTGGTTTCACCAGAGAGTCTAAGAAGAGGCTACATGTGTGGCCCTAGAAGAAAAATATTGGGGACCCGATGTTCCCCTGCAGCCTTACAACACCATAGGTCTCCTTATCATCTTTGCCAACATGGTTAGCGCATGAAACCTGTGACTGTTTAATTTCATTCACCTCACTCCTAAATGAAAGACATCATTTCACCAGGTGACCTTACTGTAAAGATATACGACTCTCCACGTTAGAAAAGGGCTGAGAACTAACCTGAAGATACATCGCTGCGGACGTGCGGGTCTCATGATGTCACAATTTTAACATTGTGGGTTTTGTATCAACAGTGGTATTATCAACATAGCAATAAATGAAATTAACTTATCAGTAGAGAGATTCCATTGGTTGCCATGGGGATAAGACTCTATTGCACCAGGATTCCTTTTGATATTATTATTTATTTATTGTTTTATATAGCGCCATCACATTCCGTAGTGCTGTATTGATACATTGTATACCTGTTTCCGATGCAGAAACACTGAATCTATCAGTAGACGAGAGCTGTCTGGGCCATTGAGTCTACCTGGCCATACCTTACCTGGTCCTTGGTCTTTATGTATTAAAGTGTTTCTACTGTATCACATCTCCTCTCTCTCTCTTCTTTCCTCCTAGCCGTACATATTAAGACCCCTTGGTCTTTCCTGATTATATTATACTGCAAACCATTCACCATCTTTGTATCCCTCCTCCAAGCCCTCTCGGGAACATCTATATCCTTTTGGAGATGGGGTCTCCAGAACATGTAGGCAATGTTCTTTGTCGCCGACTGCCCTATACACATGCAATCTACTTCCACGGTGGTCGATGAAGTAATACAGAGAAACGATGTCACCGTAATCTTAATTGCCTCACCCCCTATAGTTTAGGGACTGGCTTCTTTGTACCCGAATGCATTGAAAACAAGCAAATAAATGTCTCCTTTGCGTTGAGGACAGGAGGAAATGTGTGCATGGGTTCCTGGTGTCAGAAAATGCAAATGGTCCTTTTGCTGGAAGGACGGCTAATGCATTCCTGCACATAATGTAATTTATGTGTAGCTTTTCAATTAGCTAATAGGTTGCCACTGGCTGCTACTAAAACAGGCTTGTACTAACCAGCTGTTACTTTGTAGCCGTGGCCATTGTGTGCGCTTGGCGTAACAGACATTTATGAATTACATCTTCACGTACAAAGCAAATGTCACACAAAACAAGTGAAAGTGGTTAAACCGGATTCTCCGATCCAACTCGTCTTGCGAAGAACACCCTTATTAAATTCTTTTTTTTTTTTGTTACCGCATACTTCTCCCTTTCAAAGCGTTTTCCTCCTCCTTCTGAGTTAGACTGATTGTCCATCTCATTGTCTGTCCACCAAGAAGTAAATGCAACGGTATCTGATCGTTTCGTACAAAGGCTCTCGTTTTCATGGCATTCTGCAAAAATCTAATGTTAAAAAAATCTTTGCCTTTAGGGAAATCCGAAACCCTCTAAAAATAACATTAAATAACGATATACTAAGTTATATAGCGCCATCATATTCCATGGTGCTGTACAACAGGTTAAAGAGGACATTATAGGTAGTGCATCGCATAACAATTTGGATTTAAAGAAACAAAAGGTGAGGAGGGCCCTTGTCAAAGGAGCTTACAATCTAATCCTATCAGTGCCAACTTTCCTGTCACATGACAAATAAGCGTTCCCGGTAACAAATATAAACTTATATATGATTATAGAATTATTTCCTGTTTGGACATTTACCAGTACTTTTAGTTACAGAAGTGTGAAATTTAGCAGAGTCGGTGGAACAGCACCTTTAAATAACAATGCTATTAACATCTGTTTCCTTCCACAAAGACCACCGTATTAAGAGTGGGCTGTCACTTAGCTTTGGAACTGCTGCCGAACTACAACTCCCATTATTCTCATAAGCCTATGTTTGGCTGTTTAGTGTTACATTTACATTGAATACCCACAGACCGGCGGCTACGTTCTGCAGCTGGGCTCCCATTAGCCGGAAGCCGTCACTTCTCTTATATTATATATATATTATCGTATATAGTTATATACATGAGCTAGAATCAACCCGAATGAAAAAGGATGCATTTATTCTTTCGAGTTCTAAAACAATGCACTTTAATGTATATAATAGCGGAGTGTCCCTTTACATTGTAGTTCTCTACCCTCCCCCCCATACATTAGCCCTCTTTCGCCACCCCCCAAGCTAATGGGTTTGCAGGGGACGCGTTTACTACTGCGGACGAGTATAGTTAGGCAGCTCCGACGCAGGCTAGTATGAAAGTCCTAGAGGGTCTAATGAGACCTCCGGGCAAATGCACAGAAAGCGCTCCCATTGATTTCAATGACAACACTTTCTTGCCAGTGATTCCGTGCTTTAAAAAGCTGTGAATGGCGTGAAATTCAGACAGCTGAATACGCTGCAGCTTCTCCTAAAGCGAAGTACAATGTGTCTTAACATGCATTTTTTGCTATTACAGCTGTATGGGACCTTAACCTTTATGAAAAGTAGGAGAATTAAAAAAATGTAAAAAAAAAAAAAATGTCCAGAATTTGCAGAGAATGCGAGCCGGCGCATATCTAAACCCAACCTGCGCAGAACTCTCACCCTTAACCAAGAGACGCAGAACGGAAAATTGCCCATTTGGCCTGAGTAACAGAATGAACTTTTACACTAATGTAGAATTCTGAAAATTCAATAAAATGAATGAATGAATGAATGAACAATGGATCAATAAATTCTAACACTGATTAGTACAGATATTACGTTCACGACAAAGTATGCGTCCTGCTATCAGCTGCTCCTCCGGTATGTGGAAGTCCTGGATCCACCGGTTAGCACAGAAATAGAGCATTCTTTTCTGAAAAGGGTGTGATGTTTAAAGAGACAGTTCCTGGGCATTAGGCAAAATCATTTGCCTCCAGGGCGTGTGAAAAAGAGCAGCTACTTTCATTCATGAAAAGATCTGAACGGGAAGTTTGGAATCCTCGTTTCCCAATCTGGATGAAGCAACAATAAGTCCTTTTCAAGGAGGGAGGAAGAATGAAGTGTTTGCTGACACTTAGGGTTTTCGAGTGAGGGACCTGGCCATTTAACTGATAACGGTACATGTTATGGGACATTTGATGCAAAGTGTTTTTCTATTTTTTGAATGAAAATTTTTAATTTTTTGGGAGAATTTTTTTCACATGAAACTGTAGTTAAAAATAAGGACGGAAGGTGTCGCGAAATTATTATGGGGTACTTCTTAAACAACTAAAGGCTGAAAGCATGAGGCATAACCTGGCGAACAAGGCATGACATGGATATTTAAATGTGGTAAGAGTAAGAAACACTGGGGTAGTTAGCGTTTGTGGGACCTTCCTGGGGCAGACTAACCAGAGCTCTCCGTCTTCTCAGGAGCTTTACAAGGGAGCTTGGCTGACTGGTTGGATAGGCACGGCTAGCCACATATGGGGTGGGGCTAGATGCACAAAGGGGTGGGGCTACCTCCAAACTGTCTTCAGTAGGCAATGTGAATGGGAAGTGGGCGTGACTAAACATCCCTTTCCCTGCCCGGAGAAAGCACAATGTTACCCGGAGACCCAGGGAAGCAGCACTTCACCCGGAGACTCCAGGTCAAACCCCGAGAATTCCCATAGAGAAAAGCTCTAATTTTGAATTACACTTCTATGTAAATTCAGTCAACTTGGAGTAAAATTCTTAAATTCTCTCATGTGATAGAAAAAGTCCCATCGAATTTATGGGTATTTGATACAGCGAGAGGAAGAAAGAGTTGTAAAAATTCCCAGGAGGCTCAGTTACCAAAATGACTTTATTTAGATTTCGACCTTGAAGGGAAATACATTGTTTCTGTGCGGCAGCCCCGTCCTGCCAAGACCAGCCGTCTCCCGGCTGAATAGGAAGACAGTTATGCAGAAATCACACATTTCATTTCGTTTTATGACATCACTTAGTACTTTTGACCTTGTCTTGGGAGCCTATAAGCACAGCCGGATACGCGTTCCCGGGGCACGGGGCTCACGCCGCAGGCCGGGCCAACGCAAGGAAGGGTCAGTCGTGCGAAAATACAGTGAAATGACACAGCGTGGAGGAAGGCGGATTCAGACATTTTGGCAGGCGATGAGTTCTGTGTGGTCATGATTCAGAAGGGATTTTTCTCATTAAAAACGGCTTCTTGCTTATATTAATGAATTCATTGCGGTTACGTTGTGTTGTAGGAAATATCATTATTTCCATATATGCCTCTAACGTACGCTGGAGCACATCCTCGGATGATCACATGAGCCAGAAGTGACTCTTGCACAAAATATCTTTGAATCCTCAGAAAGTGAGTGAACGTTGGGTTAAGGGGCCGGTGTCTTATTAGAGTGTAGAGTTATCTTCATTTAATTTTTTTTGTTAATATCTTGAGATTGCTATTCAGTTATTTTTGTTCCAGTTTTAAATGTCTCTGGCTGGTTAAGGATGGTGGGAGTCATGGTTCAATAATTCATTAAAAAAAAAACCATGTCGTAGTAATTCCTATTTCCGGCGTCCGCCTCGTTCTGTTATTCTGCGTGTTATTACATTCCAGGTTATGCTGTATGTTGGAAAAAGTCCAAGAGCGTTTAACCTGACGTGCCCTCGTGGGCTGAGAGGCTTCACTTTCACTCCACTAATATAGTTGCTGATATGCAGAGCAACATATTCATTAATATTGCATATATATTTGGGGCTGTAATATTGTTTTTGGCCGTTCTTAAAGATAAAGATATCAGTGCTGTAAGGATATATTATTTTTACCGACAGAGTGGTAGATAAGTGGAACAGCCTCCCGGCAGAAGTGGTAGAGGCTAATACAGTGATGGAATTTAAACACGCATGGGACAGGCATATGGATCCTGAATCTTAGACTAGACCAACGACTGATTAAGGTTTAAGTCTTTACAGCAGGGAAATCAGGCAGACTAGACGGGCCGATTGGGTCTTAGTTTATTAATATTATTTATTGTTTTACGAAGCGCCATCATATTCCGCAGTGGTGTACAATGGGTTAAACATAACTGCGTCGGCGTAAAGTTAGGAAAAGATTTCCACCCTGTCCGGGTAGTGTGGACGGCTTCGGCTACGGACTCGGTAACACCGATAACCTGACACTAAAATCACAGGATTAAGATATTATGAGAGGCGTAAAAGAAAAGGAGGCAGAGTTACCTCCTACCGGGGTAAATCTTATCACAGCCAAACATCAACCCCCCACCCATAAATCAAAGTGTGCTCCGGAGGCTCAGTCATCAGCTGTGGTCCCCGGAGCCTCTGGGACATCAGCTCCACTCATGATAGAAACCTTGCAGTTCTCCTACACTATTCCTCTTATTCCACGCGTTACACGGGTGTTCTTGAAACTCATGGAGCTTTATAAGTGGACAAAAAAACTCTTATTTAATAGCTACACGAAGCTTTATGATGAAATGTTATCTCAGAACAAGCCTGATACTTGGAAATTTGGTGATATTTATATTCCCCAGAAGCAATCAGCCACCCAAATGAACTAAACTCAGCCTCCACATCACTGGCTGTTATAATGATATTATTATTATTGTGTTTTTATTTATTGTGTTATGTAGCTATAGCACGTCCTCGGTCTCCATCTGCAAACCTTTCCCTGTCCTCATCATAACCCGCCAGTCTCTCGCCTCTCCCTTCATCACTTCAACAGACCTCTCCAAAAACCCATGTCCCTTTCACCTGTCCATCTCCTGGGCTTTGCCCATCATCGGTTCACAAGGCTTCTCTATTAGACACCTGCTTCTCCTCCTTCACCATTCTAGGGTTCTCCCTTCGCCACCTCTCACATGACCCATCTGCCTCTCCTTTCAACACTCCGCCAGACCTCTCCGTGACCTACAAGCCTCAAACTTTCACACTTAGTCCTCTCCTGCAAAACCTTCGTCGGACATCACTATAACCAGCCCGTCTCGTCCTCTTCATCCACCTCCTCTTACCCCGGGCCCTTTCTACAGACCACCTGCCTCCCTACCTCTCTCTCTTCTTTCATACCTAGAGCTGTAAATAAGACTATTGTACAGACGGGTGAAAGATGTCTTATAACCTGTTGTATGAAACCCGAGAGCAAATTAGTCACGTAAACTGCTAAAGTCCTTGACATGAATGATACAATCTGTTTGAATAACTCGCTCCGGCCAATCAAAATGCTTTATGTATATATAAAGAAAAGCAAAAACACAAAGCTTAGCGCCGCTTTGATATATGAGATTAAAGAGTACAGTAAAGTAAAGTGTAGGAAGGTTGGAAATAATGACAAAGCCTTTCATCAGTCAAACCTAAATTACCCACTCCGCACACACACAGTCACACACACACACACACACACACCTCTCATCTCCTCTGCGGTGAACAGCTACTTATTACAAAGATGCCCTTACCGTAATCTGACTTTCAGAGAAACGAGAGAAGCCAGCGTTGCTTTTCAAATGTTTTATTCGGGAGGATCTCGAGGGAGAGATCAGCTGTCGGAAACACATGCCTGACTATAGACAAAAAAAACCCCAAAAAAACTAAAAAAGACAAAAAAAACCCAAAGTGAAGCACAATGACCATCTGCTGTAGAAGGCTGAGCAATAATACCTAATGAGAAATCCAGCTTCACCCACCAGACTTCTGATTTTTCGACTCGGCCATTGTCAGGAAGCGGTGTCTGCCAACAACCAATTTAAAGTCGAGCTTTATTATGAAGGCCGGGGCCAAAAACACAAACCGAGATTTAAAAACCACAGATATCCTTAAAGGAGAGCCTCCTACTCCTCTCTCAAGGGTGCATTCCTTCTCCCTAGTCAGCTGCGCATGTGAATGAGGAAACAAGACAAGCGTTCACACACTTTTTTTTGTTTCTATAACCGGGCGAGAGTTCCTTCCCCGTTCCATTTTATTCTGCTTCCACGGCATGTCTGACCTCAACTGTCGTTGATAAAACTGGGGAGAACAAAATATATATTTATATATAAGTTTTTCCTGCAGATGTTGATTTTTATCAGACCGACATATGGAGATGAAAGTCACAGTGCACAGATTTTTTTTTTTTGGCTTGAATAATTTCCTGTTAAAGTCACACAAAAAAAATTATGCCACACAGATCTCAAACCAGTGGAAGTTCCGCTATCCCCGCAGAACGCTGGAGGTGATAAAACCACATTCTTTGTGAACGATTAAAACCCACGTTATCGGGGGAAAAAGAATAACATTAATTAGCATTTTTTCTACCGCCCTCATCTCTGTGGGGTCTATGCTTGCACCTAACACTTGGTTATGCTAGCTGGGAGGTTTAAAAAGAACGGCCATGCAATTTTTTTTTATTCTTTTCTTGCAAAAATGTAATTTCTAGCACTCTCCCTGCACAACGTTAAGACCATTAAACTCTGCAGCTGAGGTAAGGGGGTGCAGAAGGTTGAAAGGGTGAGTGAATGAGTAAGTGAGTGGGTGAGTGAATGTATAAGTGTTTTCGTGGGCAGAGGTGGCACAGGCAGGCTGTTTCAGGGACAGAGGTGGCACAGGCAGGCTGTGTAGGGGCAGAGATAGCAGAGGCAGGCTGTTTAAGGGGAAGAGATTACACAGACAGGCTGTTTAGGGAACAACGATGGCACAGACAAGCTGAAGAAGAGCTCCAGGTAGCCTACCCTGGAAAGTATAGGAGAAGTGGAACAGCCTCCTGCCAGTGGTAGAAGGTAATACAGTGAGGGGTATTAAACATGCATGGGATAGGGATACGGCTCCTGAATCTAAGACGAGACCGACGACCGATTAAGGTCTGAATCTCTACAGACTTCACATTTTACATAACCCACAAATTTGACTTTTTTATAATGTAGCTCGTTCAGGAGACAATAAACGTATTATTTAATATATAAAATATCATTGACTTTAGATTTGTTTAATCCTTGCTCCAAAACTTACTTTTTTCAACTCACAAGCAGCATTAGAATGAACCTTTGTCCAAACGTTAACAAACAGTGATGCAGCAGAATTGAATGACACATGATTCGAAAGTGATGTTAAATAAACATATCAGCAGGAATCGGGGAGGAAAAAAAGTATGTAGGCCACACATTTCTCAAAAAGAAGTCACAGATCCTGACTTTACCGCACCGGGATACACATTCCACATAGCTGAGGCACCGATTAACTTCGGATCAAAAAATTCCAAACGTATCAACTGTAATATAGTAACAGAAATGGAATTTCCCTTCTTAGTCACCAGGAGTAACCGACCCAGCATGAGAAAACGGAGGATAGAGTTACAGAACGAAGGAAAAGAACTCTTGGTTTGTATTAAGTCACTTGTTGACACAAACAGAACACATGCTGATGAATGTTTGTATCAACATATTAACACGCTCTGTTCCTGGGTGCTGTGCGTCTCCCACAGGTTGAGTTCCTGGGCTATAATAACTCATCTGGGATGATCAGCAGATGGTGAATCCCCAAACTGATCCAAATTTTGACACCCATACGTTTCACGTATGTATAGCAAGAGTTTTGTGAATAGACAACAAACACTTCTGGTGTCCCTTGACTGGTCTTGAAACAAGTTGATTGAGAGCTTTTGGAGCGAAGTACAAGCAAGTAGTAGCTATAAGCTATTTTTCCTCTTTTTAGTGAGCTCTGCTTTTCTGATCCTAGATTGTCACCATGGGGTCTACAGTAACAAGGGGTCTTCCTTGCTCAAAAAAAAATGGAGCAGTGCCAGTTTAAGAGTGTGTGTGTGTTAGCGTGATTGTGTATGTGTAAGTATGTGTGTTAGCGTGAGCGCGTGAATGTATGTTGTCAGTGTAAATGTTATTTACCAGGGGCGGGGGCAAGGGGCTGATGGGGCTACTTGGCCTTACCTGCCTCTAGGGGCAGAAAGTGCCAGTCCTTCCCTGGTTACGGGCTGAGGCACAGAGATACTTATATTCATCGAAAACACCAATCTCCATTGGCATTAGTATAGGAGGGCGGGAATCACGCAGATCTCGAGAGCAGGAACATAAGATGATGCTCCCATACTTATAAGTGGTTTTTCCAACGGATAAATGGATGAGCATTATGAGAGTTATACATTTGTAATGGATAAAGAACGTCCAGGCTACAGGTATAAAATTAGTAATTTGTG
Organism: Spea hammondii; assembly: GCA_029215755.1. Lineage (NCBI taxonomy): Eukaryota > Metazoa > Chordata > Amphibia > Anura > Pelobatidae > Spea > Spea hammondii. The sequence continues at coordinate 6,973,575 of JARDYJ010000005.1, forward strand.
GTTATCTGAGTTCATATTCCAAATTCTAAGATAGATCTATAGGGATAAAATGTGATTGTGGTACAAAGTTTGAAATGTGGTTTTATCACCTTAGAAACCAATGGATTGATCCAAAATGAAATTCTCCACCGGCATACTGCTGGGTTAAAGGTAATTAGAGACATTTCAAAGCACACAGCCTAATCATTACCGTGTGTAATACACATTACTTGTGGTAGGGGAAAGTTAACTAAACGATTTGCCTCGGGGAAGAATGCAAGTGACTCTGGGCTGGGCTGTGAAGCAGGTTCTTCATAACCAAAAGTTTATAGATGCAATCAGCAGGACATTCACTAGCAAAACACAGCTTACACTTACAATGTATGTGAAAAGGGAAATCAATGTTCTATGGAATCATCATACAGGAGTGATGGGAGTGATAAAGGGCCACTGGAACACAGGAGTGATGGGAGTGATAAAGGGCCATTGGAACACAGGAGTGATGGGAGTGATAAAGGGCCATTGGAACACAGGAGTGATGGGAGTGATAAAGGGCCATTGGAGCACAGGAGTGATGGGAGTGATAAAGGGCCACTGGAACACAGGAGTGATGGGAGTGATAAAGGGCCATTGGAACACAGGAGTGATGGGAGTGATAAAGGGCCATTGGAACACAGGAGTGATGGGAGTGATAAAGGGCCATTAGAACACAGGAGTGATGGGAGTGATAAAGGGCCATTGGAACACAGGAGTGATGGGAGTGATAAAGGGCCTCTGTACGCCTATAAAGAGATACCATTAAAAATCAGCCGTTTCCCGCTACAATAGTCACATGATGCCATATTCTGACACTCAGGGAATGAAAACTATTAAGGAAGAATGAATAGCGTAGAGGTCTGTGCTCACGGATTCAGAGATCTCAAATCCATGTCTGACGCTGAGCAGGCTGAAGAGACAGCTGCGTGCAGGCTTCTAAAATAAACTTGGGGCCAGACCCGGTGCTCGTAAGAACAGCCTTGTCTCCAGGACCCATCTTATCTGTTTCCAGCTTGAATTGGAGAAACATTGAGTTTCATCCTAAACCCCTGTCCCTGGGCTAATGCATGAAATAAGAGTGCATGAGCAGCCATCGGGATCCGTTGAATGACTTGGTTCATTCACCGAGCCCATTAGTGCTCTTACTGAAATGGTTTAAACACATTGGACGGTGAAGGAACTCAGACAACCATCCCCAAAGTGGGGAAAGAATGCTAAAAAAAAATCTAATTCAGGCAAGAAATTATAGGACAAATCACTACCAATGATTACGGATATCTGTATTTTAATGGTGGACTACGCTGGTCACAATGTAACGGTGGAAATGCAGAAGCCAGCCTCACACCTCGATGTGCTGACACCCTTCATCTGTGGCAGAGATTCCAAAATATCTGGCATAACTTAGATACAACGCAGACACGGAGCGGAAATGCCCCAATTACAAGCAATGATTACACTGTTCCTACTGTCCGAGATAACTGTTATCACTAGAGCTGGGAAGTAAATGAACCGACCTCTGAAAATGGGTGAAAAGTAGAACTTTCTCCCCCAGGAGGGAAAAAAACCCAGAAAATCTGGGTTTCCTTAGACATATAAATCACAAGCGCGGTGCCACGTATGTAACGGGCGTGAAATGTCAGTGGGCGTGAATGGCCAATCATTCACGCGATCGCCTGCCGAGTTCAGCTTATTGTGGGGTTCCGCCGGGCAGAACTCAGCAGTCTGTTTTGGAACCTTGTAAATCTGACAGTTTCTAACCTGGTAACAGAACAAACAAAAACATGTTTTTCATGAAGAACACGGTGGTATCTTTCACATATTCAGGCTGAACCCAATACGGTCTGAGCTGCTTACGGATCTTGCATGGAGCCCAGGATTTATGTATTCTTTTCTACAGCATCAGGGCCCAGATGCCACGTTATATGACCCCGTGCTCAGGGAAGCCTAACTTATTGCTGTGCAAAGTCAATGGCTGATGGTGTGTGCCTCTTAACATGTGTTAGCATGTGTGTAAGTGTGTTTATGTGGCTTAGTTATGGGTGGCACTTGGCTTTACGGGGCCAGCCCTCCACTCTGTAGCATCATCATCATATGTCTAATGGGCAAGCAGGACATAACAAGCAGGGGATCAAATTATTTGCATTTTAGTAGGACTTTGAGTAAAAAAACCAAAACATAATTCACTTAGAAGTGAACGTACCAAAAATGTTTAATCACTAGAGACTCGTCTTAACGTGTTAGCACAGAACAGCCTTTAATCAAACTCTCTGGCTCCTAAACTGTAGACCCGTAAGCAAGCCCGTTCCTCCAGCGTGCGTCTGTGCAGGGCACCAAAGGATTAGCGACTGTGTGAGCTCTCTCCGTGAGTCATCGATGTAACGTGTCTGCAATGTGCCAACGCGGTTTTTTCACATTCACGCAATCGTGTGTAATTCCGCACCGGCACACATTCTCCCATATTGTCGCCGTAATCCTAAAATCAACTGCGCGCCTCTAAAGCTCTGCCGAGAACCACCGGCTGCTTTATTAAGCACGCCATTGCCTTGTTCTCCTTAGGTCGCCTTTAACCTTCTTTTGTTTGGCACTGACCATGTGAAAACAATCCATTTGGGTCAGTAAGCGGGACGGACGGACAATAATAAGCGTTATTCACCATGTTTTGTAACTGAATGCCTAGGTCTCCTATATATTATAAGGATTTAAGAGACAGTAGAATGTCCCTGACAGCCTCACCAGAAAATAATGCATGTTACTATATGGGTAATTTAATATGCGTTCTATAAGCGCTGGACTGAAAAAACAAGAAGCAAAGGTATTTACATTAGAGAAAGGCTGCAGCTTCAGAGCTGCAGCTCCCCACCTACTCCTTGGTCTGACAACTCTTGCCAATGATTGGCTGGTTGAAGCAGTGGCAGAAAAGCCCTCCTATTGAAATGAATGACCTCTCCTCGATGTTCACCAAGCCATCGCTGGAGCTGACTGCCGGTAAGTATATCACAACCACGGAACATAGCTGTGGATGGCCAAAGGGGCAAAAGGGGACATTCTGTAGAACCCCCCCTAAAACGGTGATAATTTAAAGAGATCCCTCAGCTATCCTGATCATTAAAATCTTTATGATGGTTTGAGTTTTCCTTTAATAAAATCTACACATGTCCGTGTTTTAACATCCAGATAACGTTTTTGCGAAACAGAGGTGGAGAACCCGAGCGTAAAGCATTGATCTACAAACTAGAAACATTTGTAGCCGGTTCCTTCTGCCTTTGCTTTCCGCACAGATGTTGCACAGGTGACTGTTGGACGATCGCGTTTCGAACATATGTCTTAACGCCGCCTCACTACTTTTGGGTCACTGGCCAAAAAATATGAACATCAATTCAATTTTATGAATCCTCTGGGAAAATGTACCGTCCGCTAAATCACTGGCATTCCAAAGATCTTACAAGCGCTTTTTAAAGAGGCCCAAGAACCACCTTACCCGCGCCGTGTCACTAGCAGCCAATAAAAGCTAGGATATATAGCTAGAAACGCTTACATTTTAACCATTTAAGTGCCAAGGGCGAGTATCTGCCAGGAAGACACTATGAACGAGTTCTTAATGGAATGTCTCCTGTTTCACATACTATTTTCTTCGCTGATATTTGTAAGAGAAAAAAAAAGGACTTTATGGTTCCTTTAACGCAAATCCTACACGTGGTTCCTTCCTCATTCCACTGTTTTATACACGCGTGTGCTCTTTCACACTCCCACCACGCTCGAAGTATTCCGGTGACTACCACGAGTGACACCAGTGGAGTGCAGCTTGAGAAGGACATCCCTAAATCATGGCTGATCACTCAATCCACCTTCTAGAACAAGCTACCTTTTGTAGGTTGCCAAATCACATCATGAGCTTTAGAACGTTCCGAAGGTTCTGCTGCCGGTGGGACTGGAACTTCAATGACCATGCAAGCTGCAGACATGACAGTATGGAACATGACAGAAGCAAACAAACCATGCAAAGTGCATTAAGTGCCTACGTTTCTGACATATGGCTTGGAACAAATGCAGTGACAAGCATAATTTGCTAAGGCGATGTTTGTTTAGCAAAGGAGAGCTGACTGATCGTACGGCGGCTCCAAATCATGGGACTGACCGTCAGGAATGCCATTCCGCTGGAGCCGCGAGCCCTGCACAAACACCGCCGGTGCTGCCGTGTTTAAACGGGGGTTACAGAAGAAGGGAAATAGGTCATTTACAGCACCGATCAATGGCTCTTTTATTTATCAACTGTCTATAATATTCTCCTAAATTAACGTGGCACCGACTCTCACGCAGGGGGTTACAAGGTGATTATTCTGTCCGGGGCAATAAGCACAAGCGGTAGTTATACCGTGCGTGATGAATGGCCGGCTCATACAAAACACACGTCTATCTTCATTAAACCTTTACACGGAGCTGCTAAGCATGTAAGGGTTCAGAGAACATGGACGCTTGCCAAGCTAAAGTGTGGTCGATAGGGAAGCGTCACGTCTCAACTTTTAGAATAACCGAGTTCATTCATCGGAACGTAACCGCGGCTTTTACTGTTTCTTCCTCAATCAGCGTACGTTTTTGGAGATGTCTTGATTATAAGTGAAGGGCCGCAAGGAAGCGGGGATCCCTGGCAAAATTAGCGTTATCTAAGCAACCTCCCTGTCCGGAAGTTCTGTCCCTTCTCCTCCGCTCGTCCTTATAAAGGCTGCATCAACCAATCAGCGACAAGCAGCAACTTAACAATAGAGAGAGATAACTTAATGGGGAAGATCCCGAGGACAGGGTGTTAAAATGGCCATTCTCATGATGTATATAAGGAGGGCTTTTAATATTGTTTATTTTAATCTGTAAACACCATTACATAGGTTTATTTAGCGAGCTGAACTGCAAATTAGAATATCTGGGAAAAGCGCCAGACCTTAAATAAACTGCATTAAGTATAAGAATCAGACAAATATCCCACTGACATAAATGTATCCTGAACTAACCTTAAACTTGTGAAAACTCGAAAAAGAAAATCAAAACTCGTAATCGATTCACAGGCCAACCTGTACTCTTCTCTTATATTATTAATTATATTATTATTTATCTAACAACAGGGTTACGACGTAACATTTTATTTAGAGAGCGCCGGCAGGTACTCGAGCCATAGGGACGAACTGTACATCGAACGTAATCCCTATAAAACTAAGCCGTAAAAATAACCGCCATGTTTTTTTTTCTTATTTCTTATATTTTTTTTTTCCCACTGACCTATAAAGAGTCCCATTTGCATTGGCTATTTTTTTTTTCTCTTTTTTATTTAAATATTTAACTTTTTTTTTTATTTAACAGGTTCTTTCTGCACAGACCAGCTGATCAAAAACATCCAAACTATGAATAAAAGATGAGGCTCTGGTTGACACAAGGGGTTAAAAAGCACATTTTATGAGAATGATTAAAATTCCTATTAATACAGATACACACAAGGAACTTTTTAACATCCCGGCCAACAGAGTCAGCTGTTCACCGAATCCCAGCAACGTCATCCCAGATATTTGCAGAACCTTTTTGGTGGAACCGCATCTTCGCTGTTGGGTCCGTGACACATGTGGGGTTACACAATACCTAGGGGGTGTTACGTGGCACCGATCACAGAAGCATGCGCGGGAATATAAAGGTGGAAGCGATCAATGAACTTGGGCAAGGAAACCATTTACTCGACGTGCGTCTCAAGCCTTGCATTGTAAATCCTAATTGCTTCAAAATGTTATTCCTTCCCACGACCTCTTCAGGAATTAGTTCTTTGCGACTACAAGACCGCGTTCTGAAGAGCTATGATTGCCAAGAAAACTGACACATTATATATATATCCTTACCCTGTACGCCAACATACATATAAACTATATATATATATATACGGTATATAAACTCATATTTTGTGATTTTTGCTCAAAGAATATGTAGGGTGGTGGATGGTCCCGGGGGGGAACCTTAAAGGACTGACACTAACTATGCTGAGGATAGTGGGAGTTAGAGTGCCGGTGCCAAAGTAGCATGCACAGACCCTGTATCGCCAAACCTTCACCACGAGACTAAAAGTTCTTTCATTTACGTGGACAGCGAAGGAGCTCCCTCCGGTCTTTAGGGCCCTTGAGACCGGGTAATCCTTTATCTTTCCTTCTGTTCCCTTCTCAGTGACTTCTCTGCATCGGTCCGAGAGATTCCGTGCTTGTTCAAAAAAACTGTACTCCAGGTGCTAAATTGGAGCAGTCTCCATAGCAACTAATGGAATGTTCCAATTAATTAACTACTTAACTTTTCTGGTTTTGCACTAGGACTGCTCATTATACATTAACCCCAGCGTGTATTTTAGTTAGCGTTTTTAGCCATCCAGCCATGGAGGGAACAACCGGTTGGTAATGATTGCTTAGCGGGTAAACTTATACCTTAGCCCTTTTCTGCCCCAAACAGTCTTCAGGACCTCTTTAAAGAGAAAAATACTTAGAAGAAGTTAAAATACTACACAGGCCAAACTTTGTCATGTCTACTCCATTCCTCTACAGAATAACTACGCGTCAACAACTTATCGTTCCATTTAGATATACAGGGAGACAATTCCCTATCACCATCACACAATAGAACAGTATCAGTCGGCACCGGTTTGGGGGAAATCATTCCATCCTGAATACATTAAAAATGTTCTTTAGCAACTTGACACGCCTTGGCGTATTTTGGCCAAAAAAATTCTAACTATTAAATTTTCTTTAAAAAATAAGGGTTTACATAGTTCCAGAGTTTTAGGGATCTTCTAATTAACATTGACATTTATTGTTCAAATGGAAAACCTTTGTTTTAGTGGCACCGTAGGACTCAACTGTTACGCACAAGTCTATAGGTCCCACACCCCTCTCTACCCTCCAGTCTTAATTATTTGGCATGAAATGAAATGAAAAAAAACTATAAAACAAGAGTTATTACATCGAGGTGACTCACGATACCGTGTGAAAGTAGGAGACGGTAGAGACGGGATCTGTGAATAAAGAGAGATACTAATGGTTTAATGGGAGCCTCGCCTGTGTTTTTAGCGAGGAGATTATGCGTTGTGGCTTGGGAGACGCGCTCCCATGTTTGAATTCGCATGCGCCCGGGGCTGGATCAGACAGCTGTCCAGCGAGACTACGCCGGGATCAGACCTGAGTATTAAACTATGAAGGTGAAGAGCTTCCTGTGATGCTCGGTATACCGAAGGATATCTCTGCCTGATTATTATATGAGCTACTCTAGAAATATTGGAAAAAAAAATCCAAGAAGGGCTAAGATTCTAAACTTCATTAGCATCGCCATAAAGCATCAGCTAAGTGCGGTGTTAGAGCCGGGAAAGTCACCCAAAGATCACATGACCGTTACCAATGGCCGCCTCCAGGTTTGCAGAAAAAGGGAGTTGTTAGGAGTAAAATGAGATAAAAACAGTTTTTGACAATGCTGACCAACATTACTTTATACAGCACTGGGGGTTATAACGGTATACAGAGCTGGGGGGGTTATTACTGTCTCCAGCGCTGGGGGATATTACCGTATGCAGTGTTGGGGGTTATATTATTCTATACAGCACTGGGGGTTATAATGGTATACAGAGCTGGGGGGGGCTATTACTGTATACAGCAGTGGGGGTTATTACTGTATACAGCGCTCGGGGTTATTACTGTATGCAGCGCTGGGGGTTATATTATTGTATACAGTGCTGGGGGTTATAACGGTATACAGCGCTGAGGGGGTTATTACTGTCCACAGCGCTGGGGGTTATTACTGTATACAGCACTATCTTATTTCTATGGCAGTTAGTCTGAAGAGCTAGTCAGAGAAGGGCAATTATATACATATTATATTTATTTTTTTACAAGAACAGATTGAAATACCACCCATATATATCAGAAAACCACAGAAATGTATTTTGATTTTTTACCCAGTATCAACTAGTCTGCTGTGAAATATGTAATTTGGGCTTACTAGCCTTGATATGCACCACAGATATTTCAAATAAATATTTAACACCAACACGTGAAACAGACATAACAAGTTCTTTGTAAAAAAAAAAAATAACAGTGGAATTTTACAGAAAAACACAGTCATTTCACACTACGCTGTACAGTCCTCCTCCTCCTCCATTAATGACTCTGCAGTTAAGCAAAAAAGGTTTTTATTAAGTATGGATTTATTAAGTTTGGTAAAATAGCTCCTGCGTGAAGGAAATTTGAGGTCATTTTACTGAACTATTATCTCAAATATTTAAATGCCATTTTAAGAAGAAGAAATTGATGGAAACTGACATTTACAAAGGAGTTTCATTCTGCTGATATTTGGAAACTACATCATTCGCAGAGACAAAGGGGGATTTTGGGAAAATATTATTTTTATTTAATAATTTATATAGCACCATCATATCTTTCAAAACCTGAATCCATATAAACGCCAATGTTAGGTGTGAAAATTAATTAGAAATACAGACTTTGACGGCAGATCAGACCCATTCTCCCCGTCTAGTCTGCCCATTTTCCTGATGTAAAAACTCCAACCTTAATCAGTGGTTGGTCCCATCTAGAATTCAAAAGCCATACGTCTATCTTATACATGTTTAAATTCCCTTACTTTATTAGCCTCTGCCACTTCTGCTGGGAGTCTGTTCCACTTATCCACACCCTCTCAGTAAACACAAAACTTTCTTACCCTACATCTAAGCCTCTGGCCCTCTATCCATGAAGATTGTGCTAATAAACCTGTATAATTCAATGAAGTTTCAACATATATGCACATTGGGTCCACCTTTGAGTGGTCTTCTGCCAACATGAGCCAGAAGCCCCCAAGACCCTCCACTCTTCTGAATATGGATGTGCAGTTTTGTGTCCTACAATTTCTTTTCAATTTTGTGTACAATTAAGATGAGAGAAGTCTTAAAATTGGGCAGAACTATGACGTTTTGGCTATTTATTGACATAAAGAGCGTTATGTACATGAACATTGGATAGAGTCACATTAGTCCAAGAGAAAATTGAGCCTTTGATATCTATTGGGCCATCATACAAAAGGATCTAAAGTTATGTAAGCTTTAGGGACCTCAGATGACTCTTCTACAGATGGCGTGCCCTCCATCTGAAGAAGAGACTTCTGAGGTCCCAAAAGCTTACAGCCCAATTAAATATATCAACTTCAACTAAAGCCCCCATCGCATTCTGCAGCACCGTACAACGAGTGACCCAATTTACATCAAATGGGTCTATTTGTACATTATTACAGGAGAACGCTTCAAACATTTGTTACGTTTTTGTAAGGTCATTTACCAATCAAGTTCCTTTCAAACAAACTTTGTTAGCCAATGAGCAATCTTTAAAAGGGTTTCATCCCGTCGCCGGCTTTCAAAGAGTTAACAGGTTCTCGTCGCATCAAAAATCATGGTGTTTGCTTTTCATGGAAAATGCAAACTACTATTTTTTTTTATCACCGGCTGTGCGAATGATGTAAGGAAGACCCAGAATCCGGCTGCGTTGGCTGAACTCCTTAAAGTTACACCCCGGAGGCTCCGCAGAAACCGGCGCAGGCTGAGCACATAACCTGGGTCTCGGTGACACTCTGCCCGGGCCAATGCAAATGAAATTCATTAAATTACTCTTTTGTTTGTTTTACTCACGGTATACAAACAGGTGAGGCTTATAATATAATTTATTTGCAGAATAGGGTGCCAATATGTTTAACCCTTGAGTAATATGGATACCCCAAATCCCCTTTAGTTAGGGACAATGTAAAAAGATGCAATGCAAAAGGCTATAGCTCTGAAGCACCCTCTAGTAATCATTCCGATTGCTGATATAGTTAAAGGGACAGTTTAATGTCTCCGGACCCCCTCCCCCCCACTATGGAAGAATGCATGTTAACATAGCTGGGGGGGGGCAGAGGGGCTAAATGCATATGGGGGGGTTCTACAGAAACGCTCCAAGGGTACAACACAAAAATGTAAAGGGGCCACGCAACATTGTATATAATGGCTGGAATGTTCCTTTAAAGAGGAACCCCAGTGGCGCACAAAGGGTTAACAGCACGTGTCACTTACCTGGGCTAAGACGCAGACAGTGCAAAGATGGCAAAACGTCTTAACTTTGATTGGTTCCACTGTAAAAAAAAAGTTTTGCCTGCAATTCTTCATTTTCGATCACATTCGCTATATATTCATATAAATACAATAAACCAAAGACTATAAAACACGAACATTCTAACGCACAAAGTCTCGCTAAAACCTTTTTAAAATAATTCCATACACATTTTCTTTCGTGTGACTATGGTTTAGCGGATTTTTTCATTGTATTTTTAGAATGGAATCCTGAAAAGCCGAATTGAAGGTTCAGACTACACTGTCCCAGCCCGAAATACGTAGGGCTTTACCGGCGTACGTTGGAATATTCAGTACTGGAATCAAATTTATAAATTTATTTTATTTTTTTTACGCAGAGTTTTTTTCCACCATCAGTGGATATACAGAGGGATCTACAATCATTCCAATAGAGTAACAAAGTACCTCCTTTATACAGGTACCGTGTGTATACTTATTGTCCATTGGTAAAGAAACATTGGGAGTAATAAATAAAAGTGGAATTCTGCTGAAAAGTGGAGCAACTGGTATACCAACCATTGGAAAGTTCCTGCCATTTGTTCAAATTTACCCGTTTGCACCTGAATTATTTCTTATACATATTCCCGGCTGTACATGTATTTAAGAATCCTCATCAAAGCAGCAATATCCACACCTGCCAAGGGTGAAGAAACTGTATCCGTGCGCATTAACCTGCCCCCCTGGATGCAGAGGAATTCCAAATTCTAATCCTTTTATTATCCACTCGGCGGGTTTCATCCCCCTGCATTGAGAACGGATCCTGAAGGCAGACGAACCCATCCACATCTAAGCCAAGAATCCAATCTGTTCCACCGCTTTCTCAATCCAAGACGTTTATTGTAAATCCACGATAAATCCATTTAATCCAAAAAAAGGGTATTTTTTTTTCATAAAACATCCTAAAAAACAAAAGCGAAGATAAAAAAACATGATTATTTCAGAAAGCGTGTGGCATACCAAGGCCATATTCCCATAGAACAATCATGGCGCCTGTCTAGGCACATTTTATGACCTAGAATTGGTATTTATTCCACCCCAACACACACATACCAGAGCAAATCCATGCAGACGTTGACGCAACTATCATCATTCATTCAATTCAGGAAAGAGTTTCCAGGAGTCTTATTTCTCCCGTCTCCATAACGCCTTTACACATCGACAAACAGGGAGAGAGGGACAATGGTAGGAGGCTCGACCACCTGTTCTCTAGTTTTAATGTGCTGTCGTATAAGCAGAACTTGTCGCAGGGAAGACCCGCTCGAGTTCTCCGATTCCTATCAACTCGAGAAGTTCTGTCAAACTTTCTGAAGGTTCCGTTCCAACCCCACCGCCGACTTTTACACATCGGGCATTAGAAACCTCATTCCTGGTACTGCTGAACACTGGAACCCTTCCCAAAAGGAATCCCTTAATCATAAAAAAATCTGCCTCGTTCATAAAACGCGTTGGCCAGGAACATTGTGACCCAAAGGCCGACACAATGCCATGCAAACGAACCTATTGGCTCATGGACATTAGGTCACCCATGGCCTCTTGGAACTCTTTGATCACCAATGACTTCTAGAACCTGCTTTTATAGAACTTCTGTTCCAGAATGAACAGATCTAGGCTTCACGATCACACCCTCCCCCACACACTGGCCAAGCAAAAACTTAAAAAAATAAATAAATCTTAATATTAATAAATATAACTAAATATATAAAAAAAAATAAGAGACCCTTCCCTTTAATATTTAATTTTCAGTATTACTATACATGGTTACAGTTGGCCCCTCACCATATCCACGACCAAAGCTACCACCCATGGCTCCTAGATGGTAGGAGGCCATCACCACAAGGTTCTCCTCTATGTTTGGGTTAGAGGTGGAGAACATGCTTACCAAGTATGTCCATTTTCTTTAAAAAAAAAAGTGTGTGTCCCCCCCCCCCCCACAGAGGTTCTTCAATTTAAACAAATCTTGAGAAATCATTTAATCAACGTACAGGAAATAAGCGCTGGACAGGCCCTGGTTACAAGCCAACCCTAGCAGAACATCTTTAACGATTACCAGTAATAACAAAGACCAGGCCTTATGTGTTCTATGGGAGTTAAACCGGGGCTGGGAACGTCTTTCCGTGTTAATTATAGATCAAATGTTTGCTTAAACAAATTTAGCACTTAGTGGATTTAATATTAACAAACGTGCCACGGTCTGCATGGTGTGTGTGCGTGAACGCTCCGCCTCGCACCTTTAAGTACTAGGTTAAGAGCAGTTTGGCCTTTGGCTAATTCGGATGTTATTCTTAAAGGCATACATCCAACGTAAGGCTCCATACGGCACCGGAGACGTGTCGGGAAATCACTATATATGGAAAAGAAATGCGAAACGCGAAGAATACATTGTTACACCAACCCGAGACGCTCGAACACGGCCTTCGTGGCTTTGTAAATACACAGACTCGCGGGTTCTAAGCCGGGGACATCAGGAATACTGCTTTTCATCATATAAGGACTAGCGTTGTGGAGGGAGATGCAGGAATAAGCTATAGAAAGTGTAATTAACAAAAGTACAAAAATGCCGATACATACAAAATTACATAGAATCACACGGCAGATCAGACGCATTCCTCCGATCCGGTCGGCTGCTGTAAAGACTCGGACCTTAATCAGTCGTTGGTCTCGTCTTAGATTCAGGGGCCGTATGTCTATCCCATGCGTGTTTAAAATCCCTTGCAGTATTGACCGCTACCACTTCTGCTGGAGTGCTGTGCGCTGATCTACTACCCGCTGGGTAAAGTAAACCACTACTTTCTCACCAGTTGATTTATGGAAATTAATAAGGCATTTAGAAGAAGAAGATGTCTTATTTATACAATTTACTTTATAACTCAAAATACCTGGCAAACATTCTGAGCTCCTAGAAACAAGGGACATCAGGGGAAGATTTGAGTCCCAAAGAGGGACTATCCACCCTATTCAGGTGCATTGGGAGGTATGCAATCAGAAAATATCGGTGACAGGACAAGAACTATTACCCCGAGGAGAGCGAGAGTGTCCCCCCTTTAATGTATTCCTGTAGCTTGTATGTGTTCAGCGAAGACGTATTAGAGGACACATAATGTAAGCGCGCATCTACTAAGCCTGGAATCGGTGAGTCAGCAAGAGGAACATTAACACGCCTCATCTAACAATAGCGGAGAAAAAAAAAGCCCGCGTTTCCGAGGCTTTTCCAGCCGAGTCGGCGTGGACGGGTGTCTTTTTTTTTTTTGTACCCTGAGCTGGCGAGGTTTATTTTTGTATCGCTTCTTTATAATACCCCTGACCTACAATGCAAATGTCAACATTATTTCCTGAACATCTGTCTGGCACGCGAACACGCAGAATACGCGCCCTCCGCTTCACTTTCACTCGCCAGCTGCCGTGTTTAACCCTATGCTGGCGTGCAAGTCACATTTTAACCACAAAGGGTTAATGTGTGTTTTTTTCTGGCAAACTGACAGCCTGGGAGTCTTCAGGGGTAATCAATAGGTAGAATTCAGCTAATTAGTCAAACGACTGATAAGGAGCCAATATCAGCAATGCCTCCATTTGCTGTTTAACTCATTCACTGCTACAGCAAAATGCTGCGAATAGGTTGACAACATTTATTGAAGTGTGTGTTTAACCTCAACTCCAGGCTTTAACAAGGAGCCACATCGGGGATAGTCTTAGGTCCTTATTCACTTTTATTTGGGCCACCATGTACAGCCGCATAAGCTTTTGGGACCTCATATACACACACACGCACACACAATCATACACACACACATACACATATACACACACACATATACACACACATATACACAATCACACACATATACACAATCACACACATATACACACACTCACACACATACACAATCACACACATATACACACTCACACACAATCATACACACACACATATACACAATCACACACATACACAATCACACACACACATACACAATCACACACATATACACAATCACACACATATACACACACTCACACACATACACAATTACACACATATACACAATCACACACATATACACACACTCACACACATACACAATCACACACATATACACACACTCACACACATACACAATCACACACATATACACAATCACACACATATACACACACTCACACACATATACACACACACATATACACAATCACACACACATACACACACTCACACACAATCACACAAATATATACATTCACACACATATACACACACACATATACACACACTCACACACATATACACACTCACACACATATACACACACACATATACACAATAACACACATATACACACTCACACACATATACACACTCACACACATATACACACACTCACACACATCTACACAATCACACACATATACACACACACATATACACAATCACACACATATACACAATCACACACATACACACTCACACACATATACACAATCACACACATATACACAATCACACACATATACACACTCACACACATATACACACACTCACACACATCTACACAATCACACACATATACTCACACACATATACACAATCACACAAATATATACATTCACACACATATACACACACACATATACACACTCACACACATCTACACAATCACACACATCTACACAATCACACACATATATACAGTACATATATTGATTATGAGTCGGGCTTGTCTGCACTTTTCTATGTTTAATACCCCAAATGACTGGCCACCTTTGCCGGGAGGCCAAAAGCTACTAAACGGATCAATTTCTTTTAATCCAGCTGGCCCACACACCAGGTCCGGTGTAGGGCTCAGTCACGGCTGAATGGGGTCTCGTCATACCCTGCCGAACCACTATGCCTACAGCCAAGCCACATATCCTGTGCTCTTTTGCTCTGCTGGAAAACCAAACCATGAAAGCCCAGGATCGTAGCCTTATTCCATTAACTTCTACCACTTCTACTGGAAGGCTGTCCAATGTATCTACAAAACTCAGGCACACGCAATACCCATGAAAATAGTTACAGTGAGCGGTAACTTTATTACCTAGGATGTTTTTATAACGCAGCCACCTTCTCCATGTGACTCCTGCCTGGATTTTATTTGCCCCGATAGTGCCAGAAACAGACAAATGAATCTGCGGCTTTTACAAACCGGTCCGATCCGAGGCGGCAGCATCTTCCAGGAAGGATTAAAGTGTATTTCTTCCACATCTTCGGTTACCGGCGGATTAGGAAGCTTATAAATGTTAAGTATGTCAGATAAATGGGGTTCTGCAAAACATAGAGTTAACCCCTCTGGGCTAAATAAAAATGGCGGATAAAAGCATTTTATTCCCAAAGCATACGTCCATACTTCTTATTATCGGCACAAATGCATGTCATGGTTGCCCTACATATTCATGGACACCAGGATTTGCCCCCGATCTCAGACTCTCATGGACCCGACATCTACATATTATTCTCTAATTCAATCATATTTGAGCGACCCAACTGGTGCTTTTCTCACTGGACTATCACAGCTAAATTCCCTGCTTGAATACAGGTGACTTCATTCCCAATATCTTGACCTCCTGATACATTCTCATATTAAGATAATACACTTAAAGAATTCAAGCATGTCTTCAAGGTTGACACTCAACAAGCAACAGACTGTCAAGAATATGGAGGATCGGAAGACCAGATGATGTCCTAGAAAGGTGAATGGCCCCACTGAACAGGTATGGTGGGTCGCGGTGGTCTCTGTTGTGGAAGATGACAAAGGGGCAACATCAGAGGATATGGAGAAACTTGTTGTTGCCACTCTGTCATCTTCCACGACAGAGACCACCGCGACCCACCGTGCCTGAAGGTCCAGGATCTGCATTCCCAGAAGCTCTTCAGGTCTGCCCCAGGGTCAGTTGCTTCATTCTCTGGCCAGAAGAGCGCCGTTTCGTCAAGCCTGCTCCCACGCCATGTTATGCCCGCTCCCTACCACCTACTTCTGGGGCTACTCCTGCCCTGAGGCACGGCCACCTCCACGTCTTGAAGGCTTCCGCTCCCCGTATGAGGGAGAGCTTCGTGTGGCCTACCCTGGGAAGCTCCCAGCTCTGACTATCAGTTCCAGAGCGATTCTTAACCTGCTGACCTTCTGTTGGTTACAGAAAGTACACGTGTCAGCGTGATAAACACGTATCACCAATATATACATTTACGGATCAAAGGCCTGCGTTAAGAAGTCAACTTTCAAAAATGATCAGGAGAACTTTCAGAGGATCCAGAGAGAGGAGTGTAGTCATACATTACATTACATACATGAGAGAAAGCCGCGGCCATGTGTAATTCTACGAGTCAAACTGGCCTCACGCTTACTGTATATATACTATATACCTATATATATATATATAACGCGCTGTAAATATTCCCAGGAATGCACTCAGCGGCCGCAGAAAGAAGGGATAAAGGAGAATTAGATCAGAGAAACTCAGCGGAAGATCAGAGACAAGAAATAAATCCAGAAGCATGGAACATTCACAAAGAACGGCTCTTATCATCATGCCTCGCTTTATTACATCGCAAGGCAGTGGCATGCGGAAAAGATTACAAGCGATAACGTTTAGAGGATCGTGACCCAACACACATGTTACTGGTAATCACTGGAGGACCAGATTCGGAGGAATACAATTAACCATTTAGACTCCTGTCTTGAGTACGGTCCTTTTAGGGGTACTGTTGGGGGACTGTTGATAGAACTAGACTCCTTATCATACTGCCTGTGGTAATCGATGGAATAGCTCAGTCTTAATCACCCAGCCTGATACTCTGACTAATGAAAGTCTATGGAGGAAGGACTTCATTAGCA
This sequence comes from Spea hammondii, assembly GCA_029215755.1. Taxonomy (NCBI): domain Eukaryota; kingdom Metazoa; phylum Chordata; class Amphibia; order Anura; family Pelobatidae; genus Spea; species Spea hammondii. Next base: position 6,990,609 of record JARDYJ010000005.1, read on the forward strand.
TTGCCATAAAGCATCAGCTCAGTGCGGTGTTTGAGCCGGGAAAGTCACCCAAAATATTACATGACTGACAGCAATGGCAGAAAAAGGGGGTTTATCGCAATAAAACTTCCCCTTTAAAGGGGGTGCCCCACACTCACTACTGAATGTAACACTTTTATAGCTAATTGCAGCATTAGTTCAATGTCCAGCCATTTCCAATAAATGCTTCTTTAATGTTATACTACAGAAAAGCAAATGCTGACAGGTTCCTGCCATAGAAACCGACGAAGCTTCTTTAAAGTTTGAGTTTAAAGAGAAAAAAAAATGACAGAAAAAAAATCTGCTATGGTTTTATTTGCTTTACACCCCAGAGAGAGCGATGAATATTTTGCGTCAGTGGGACAGCACCTTCACAGGCGGGTGGGAGTCGCAGCAATCTCTTCCGAAAACCCCAGCTGTTACTCTCTCATTACGTGTACTTTCAACGAGAACCGCAAAAAAAAAATCCCCCGTTTTCCCCAAAATCCTTGCAGAGGACTTAATAGGGAGACCTGCCCAACCCCCACTTTGTTTTCACAGTTCTGATTAAATTTAAATATAGCTTCATGTATGAACCCCCCCACCCAAAAAAAAAAAGACCACGATTTCTAAGCAGCAGCTACCGCGTGAATCTGATAACGCTATATATCAATGTAATGTAATGCGTAATTCCTATTATCTATTGTTTTATAGCGCCGGCATATTCCGTAGCGCCGTACAATGCGGAAATGAACTATTGCCGGCATCCTCTGCGATACTCTGAAACCCATGGTGCTAATAAAAGGCATTTTGGATTAGCCTCCCGCAGCAGTAACCTCATCCATGAATGCCGCTAAAGGGAATTATAGCTGACAACTGCCTTGAATCTCTCAGGAAAATCAAGACAAACTGGGCGTATGTCCCAGCTGTTGGCTATCACGGCAAGCGTTCAGTCTATTAGGGCTGCTGGCAGCTTAGCGTGAATGGCGGCAAGGCGGTGCATTGCCCAGATCATCTATTAGACCACTAGGGATATGCCTAGTATATCTACCCGATAATCCGTCCAACATTTATGGAGCATGCCATTTGTGGCATTGGCACACAATATATTTATATAAATATTTATATATATAATTAAATTATTATTATATTTTATATATAATAATATTAATATTAGTATTAATTATTATTATTATAATTAATATTTTGTATAATAATATTTTTATTATTATATAAAAATATACACAAACTAAGGACTACAACATTAACTTTTAGAAAAACAAGAGTTTAAAAAAATCAGCAGAAGGTGTTTTTAACAGAAAAAAAACTAGCATATTTTTCTGTGACATATTTTTTGAGGGAGGAAAACCTTTTTCGACATCTCAGGAAAGCGACTTGTATGTCTGGGAATTCGGAACTGAAATAGAAATGATGCGGAAATAAACTATAGCCGGAATCCTGAGCGATACTATAAAACCCATGCGGCTAATAAAAGCCATTTCGGATTGGCCCTGTTTCCGCACTTTTGTTTGGAGAAATGTAACTTCATCCATGAATGCCCATTAAAAGAAAATATCATAGCTGCCAAGTGCCTCGAATCTCTTGGGAAAGCCCCTCCCACTAAGCTTATGTCCCAGCTGTTGGCTATCATGGCAAATGCTAATGCTTATTGGGACTGCCGACGACTTAACATGCATGTAAATGAAACATATATGTGCACAAACTACTATTTAAAAGTTTGGCATCTCCTAGAAACGTCCTTGTTTTTGGAAGAAAAGCAGATTTTGTCCATTAAAATAACATGAAATGGATCAGAAATCCAGCACAGGCGGGGTTAATGTTGTAAATGACTATTGTAGCTGATTTTTAATTGAATCTCTTCATAGGCGTACAGAGGCCCTTTATCACTCCCATCACTCCTGTGTTCCAATGGCGCTTTATCACTCCCATCACTCCTGTGTTCCAATGGCCTTTTATCACTCCCATCACTCCTGTGTTCCAGTGGCCCTTTATCACTCCCATCACTCCTGTGTTCCAATGGCCATTTATCACTCCCATCACTCCTGTGTTCCAATGGCCCTTTATCACTCCCATCACTCCTGTGTTCCAATGGCCCTTTATCACTCCCATCACTCCTGTGTTCCAATGGCCCTTTATCACTCCCATCACTCCTGTGTTCCAATGGCCCTTTATCACTCCCATCACTCCTGTGTCCCAATGGCCCTTTATCACTCTCATCACTCCTGTGTTCCAATGGCCCTTTATCACTCCCATCATTCCTGTGTTCCAATGGCCCTTTATCACTCCCATCACTCCTGTGTTCCAATGGCCCTTTATCACTCCCATCACTCCTGTGTCCCAATGGCACGTTGTGTTCGCGGATCCAAGTTTAAAAGGCTAATTGATGGTTAGAAAACAGTTTTGCAATTATGTTGCAGCCAGAAATCTCCATGGAAATGTGACCCCAAACTTTTGAAAGGTAGTATATATATATATATGTGTGTGTGTGTGTGTATACTATATGTGCACACGGTATAGGTTTGTCCTTTTAACATGCTTAGTAGAGGTTACGGCGCCCACCCACACACGCTAATTTAATCTCATTCAAACGCTGGCTGTTTTCCGTGTAATTTGATTTTAAAGTAATGTTGGTTCGGATGGAAGGCTTAGCCGGGAAGGAAGTGTTAGCAGCGAGACAAAAGCAGGTCTTATCCGTCATTTCCATTCTCATCTTATCTGAACAAAGAAAGCCTTTTATTAACCCCCCGAATGCCAGATAGGTGAGAAGTCCTTTACAAAGCCAAGTGACTGCTCTGTCATGAAAAGGTTAAAAAAGAGAAGGCATTTCATTATGTCTAATTATCAGGTTTGACTAAGAAGTGTTAAAAGATGTGTTGCAATTGCAGAATGATGATGTAATAGTCATAAAGTTGGTTCCCAGGGTTTTTCTTAAAGAAATATACACTATTATTCCTTAAATTGGATCATAATTTCTTAACCCTTTGCTTTCCCAGCTCAGTACATTTAATAAACCTACACAGAGATGTTTATATCTGTCTTTAACTCCATGTTCCCTGGATCTGCATGATTTCACCCCATTAAGTTCTCTCCATTTCACTGTTAGGTTGCTGATGGTTGCTGATTGGTTCGGACAGCCTTTGTAAGGCTGGAGGGAGAAGAGAACTTCTGGGGAGGAAATAATTATGCATAATGGAATGCCTTCTCTTTTTTAATGAAGGAGTCACTTGGCAATGGAAAGGACTTCTCATCTATCTGGCGTTCAGAGGGTTAATAAAAGGCTTTCTTAGATCAGAATAAAAATGCTAACCCTTCATTCCCGGCTAATTGGAGAGGTATGTTAGTTATGTCACCTTTTGCCACAGACCTCGTCTAAGTGACATATTCTGGCCTAGGCTGACTGCGCCTAAGGCAGCAAGTCCATGGGCCGGCAGCCCATATCCCACATAACATGGAGCCATTTGCCCTATCCCTGTAGCCCCTTGGCTCAATGGGCAGGTCAAAAGGCAGATCGCATTTAAACTACGGAGGACTGTGCCGAGCTGCCATACTGTCCATAGTTTACTTCTGCCCGGTGCAGCGCGGCGGGATATGACATCATATTGTGTCGCTCGAGGAGTGGTTGGTGGCAACGTGCCACTGCCTTGGCTTCGACAACCTGAATATTTCAAGTGAATATCTCCATATACAGCATATTTTTATAGATACATAGAATTATCCTCTACCACTTCTGCTGGGAGGTTATTCCACTCATCTACCACCCTCTTAGTAAAGTTTAATCTGTATACTTTGGTTATTTTATATTATAACATGCGTGAAAATGCACAGTATGGTTAACATACAGCAGTGTAAGATGATTACTAAACTTAATATCATATTTTCTAATACAAAATCTAAAAGAATTGGAATACGAAGAATTTTCTTCTGAAATTGATGATTTCTGTCGTCGTATTCCACGTTTCCATGGATTTTTCTAATGTTTATTTTTTGGTATATATATATTCATATTTTAGTATATTTTATACATATTTGCATATTAATGCACGATAAAAAAATACCCCCAGGAATGAATGAATGAATGAATGAATGAACGAACGAACTCCGGATTTAATTCATTGACGAAGTGTTTAATCAGGCAGATAATTACGGCTCCCGAGAACACAGTTAAGTTGACGTATCGCTCGGTGACCTCATCTCATTATCTGCTTTACCTCCTGACCTACATTAGGAGAGTTGGCTCAGTGACTCACCCCGAGTAACATATCTACATGTTAAACATGCATGCGCCGAGAAATATGCGCTATTCCGTGTTGTGTGAAAGAGCAGGTGGCTCTGCTATGATTAAGAGAGGCCAGCTGTTTCTATTATCGCACATGTCTTTATTAATGTGGGGGGATTAGGAGAGGCCTAATTGCCTCCATGTTTTTTTTTTCTGCCTGGGCGCGCGGGTTTATTAAAATACATTAAGGGTACGGCTAGAAGAAAAAGGCAACTGATATTGTGAGTCCCCAGAACATCTATGACATTGTCAACCACAACCCCGCTGCCCAGATCGGGGGTAATTCAATTAGGTCTGGGTGCAGCTGGGAATTTTCCATTCTAGAATGCTCCGTTCTGGACCTTTGAACCCCACCACCTGATGCACATTATGGATACGACCCTTAAACTTTGTGGACTGATGGAGAGACTCGTACCGGAGACACACACAGACTCCACATGTCGTTTGGTGCCGGCTCTGTACTATGACGTATGATCTAGCATTCACTTTAATGCATATAATAGATGAGTGGTCCCTTTGAATGAGTGGTCCCCCTTTGAAACGCATAGGGGGGATTCTGCAGAATCCCCCCCCATATGCATTTCCCCATTGCCCACCCCTAGCTACTTTGTGTGCAGGAGATAAGTGTCTCCCCACACGTGGTATTTACTTACCGACTGCTTCAAGCAGCCAATAAGTGGGAAAATCTGTAGACTGCAGAGGAGAACGAGAGCTGCAGCTTCTCCCAAAGGTGAGAATTCTTCTTTGATGATGCTGTCAGGGACAGTAATCTCTTCTTTTAAGCAAAAAAAAAATCAGCAGATCTGTAATTTTCTCCAATGTTTTAATCACATTAAAAAAATTTTTTTTTAATTTTTTCCGGCAACAACCTATCAGTATCTACTTTTGTGTCACATGACAATTAAGGCCCCCCCCGGCTAAAATGATGAATACGGCATTTTATTTATATGGCAGGTTCAGCAGCGCCTTTATAATACAGGTTGGTGAAAATTAACAGTACCATTACATCAGACATACTGGTACAGAAGGAGGAGAGGGCCCTGATCTTGTGAGCTTACAATCTATTAGCAAAAGAGTAGACTTGATTAAAGGAAGAGTCATGCCAAAACATTGCATTTGCATGTGTGGCACAACCAGCAATGCATTTAAAAACAGCATATTAACCTATTGTGAACTATTGTTTTATGGATGTACAGAGTCAAGATGCCCTGGGGAGAGGGTGCGCATGTGCATGGAAATGGAAACGATGTTAGCATTAACAGGGTCTACAAGATGGCAAATCTATCAGCAGTAAGAAGATTATTGATTCCTTTACCACAAGTTTCCTAAAAAGTAAGAATATTTATACCACGAGGGCTGGGTAAATGAAGGAGCAAGAAATCATTTTTATAATGCCAAGAATTCTGTGAAAAGCAGCCTGCGATTGTGAAGTCGCCGGCTGCTTTCTCAGGGTGACCAGTGCTGCCTGTGTGCACAAAAACTCACTCGCCGCTCCTGCAGTTGGTGATACAATGTTGTACATTACAGCGATAGAATGTAAACACGCACGGGATAGGCATTTGGCTACCGAATTTAAGACGAGACCAACGACTGATGAAGGTTTGAAATGGGCCAGAATGGGTCTCATCTGTTGTCAAATTCTATGTTTCTAGTGGTAAAAGTGGTGCAGTCTCCATGGCGACTCCATGGAATGTTACTGCTGATTGTTCCAGTTTTACCGCTTCGCACCAGAAATGAACCGGTCTTTTCGCATTAACCCTCCGGTGATTCCAGATCCCCTGCTTAAAAAAACGTCCCTCAATCAGGGCTGTAAGTGACCCGTCAGCCTTACAGCCGCATGGAATTGGTAGTTATGGTATGCTCGGTGCCCGGCCCCTTCAGAAACTATCATTTGGAATGAATTGCTGTAATGAAACATATAATAAATACAAGCCCAAAGCTCTAAGCTCACCTTAGCTTAAATGGAATTCCTGACATTCTCAGCGTCCTTCACTATATCCTTGCCTAGCAGGACGAGCAAATGCCTCCCCGGGGGCACTTATTGTCTGAGCAAGACTAGGCAGTTCCACAAGTGTAGCCGAGGCACTCATGCGCAGGTGTAAAGCTTTTAAAACGTTAACTTCTATTTACGTGGCCAAAGGCACACAATCTACTGGCCGAGTAGGCTATTATGGGATAAAAGGGGACAGGCGTAGGAACTGCTCTGGGGGAAGATTTTGTCACCACGAGCGAGATTTTGATATTAATGTAATAATTACCAAGATTTTAAGATATTTATGCGCACAGATGGGTAATTATGGATTTGCACGTAATCCAGTTATTGTGCCCTGACCCAGGGTTTGACAATGCCTAGGGGTTTTTGGTCACCAGCAGTTCACCAGCTCTGTTGAGGCCAGTGGTGCAGCAGATGTTACTGAGTGTGTGTAAGCGGACAAGTATGTTACTGTGTGTTGGTGTGTGTAAGTATGCTCGTATGTTAACGTGTGTTAATTTTTTTAGGAATCTACTATGATTACCGGCAAAATATGATTCTGGTTACTCCTCGCCATGGAATATTGACAATAAATTATGAAGGAAGGCAATAGATTAAGGGAAAGGTATAACAGGAACACCATGCCAGAAATTATTCTAATCCTAGAGGTAGAGTTTACTAAATTCAGGACTATTTTGAATCTGACCCGAGGAAGCTTGCATGCCTCAATGTTTAAAGTGCTCAAGGAATCCACCGCCGCGCACATCTCATGGAATTGGCCCTTTAAGCTCCTCTGTATATTCTCCAGCCGACTCGTCCCATGGTTAACTCATTTTTAAAGTCAGGTTAACCGTATGTGACAATGTAAACAATTCTTGTTCTTTTGTAAACAGAAAAATGTTAACACCTGTTTACAAATGGAAAAGGCTGTTTTATTGGGCCAGCTAGAAAAAGATAAAGAATCATAAAAGCTTTCAGTACTTCAGAGGTCTCTTCTTCAGATGGAACGCAGAAGACCTCTGTGGTCCCGAAACTTTACTTAACGCTTCATCTTCTTACGATCTGTAACTGTTTGTTTATTGTTTTCTTCTGTGTACACGATACATTACATAAAATGTTATTAAAAAACTTCAAAAGGGGAAATGAATACTCAGAACATACATTTCCCCAAGTTCATCGTCATACAATAAAATCCTCAGGAAGACTATGTTGGCGTTAACTATTTGGTATGCCATACCATAGATGTGATGGTATCCCACATGGTATGTTTTCTACACAGAGCTTCCACAGCATGGGGTATTGTGACCCTAGTCAGGCATAACAGTCACGTCTATCTTCACAGCCTCCGCTGAGCTGAAGTCACATGAAAAGTTTGGCCTTGGGTTTGGTCAAACGCAACGGCCCAACAGAAAGTTTATCTGCGCAATATATCCTTGGTTGTCACATTCAGATGCCAGGGCTACACAGAAGATGAGACATTTCAGTGACGTTAAGTTGAGTTAAATATTTCCCAATAGATTGTAAGCTCACAAGAACAGAGCCCTCTTCTCCCTCTTAATGTGATGTTAATGTATTTATATATTTGTCCAATTGCAAATGAGAATCACTAATAATCATAATTTCAATAGATAACGGGAAATTTATTATAAGACATAAGAAATGTTACATCATAATTGAAAACTAGACGGTCAGAGATGTAAAGCAGATTTACTTTACTAAGAGGGTGGTAGATTAGTGGAACAGCCCCGCAGTGGTAGTGGTAGAGGGTAATACAGTGAGGGGATTTTTACATACATGGGATAGACATACGGCTCCTGAATCTAAGACGAGACCAACGACTGATCACGGTTTGAATCTTTACAGCAGACTAGATGGGACGATTGGAGCTGACCTGCCGGCAAATTCTCTGACGCAGGACATATAAACACAAGATTTTAATAGAACTTAATTGGTTGCAAATGGTCAATAACTCTTACCGAGATACTCCTCCAGCAAAGAGGGAATACAGGAAACCACTTATACACGTAAAATACTGGGTATAGCATAACGGCTACTTATGTTGCCTGTTAAATTTATGTAGCTCTGTAGCTAATGACAGCCTAAGGCCAGGTGAAATACAGTTAAAAACCGCAACGTAAAACTCAAGCTCAAAATAGACATCACCCGACGTCCAAACGGTGAAACCGAGTTCAATGAGTCTGTTCAGCGCCCACTGTATTAACCTTGGGGGGGCCATGCGTTTCTTTTTGACAAAATACAATTGCTTGACAGCTTAATGCATTGACAGCTAAATGGCACAATGGGGGGGGGGGGGTTACAAAAGTGGCGGTGGGCAACCAAGACTGTGATTGTGTTATATATTCACCATTTTCCAAATTTTCTGGAATGCAGAGACACAAAAAATAGGATCTGAGAACCAAATCCAGAGCCTGGCCTACACACTAACGCACACGCGCGTTCAGACACTCGCACTAACGCACGAGGCCCCTGGGAATCAGCGTAGCTAAATGGACAGGGAGCATGTATGTGTGTGGGTTAGTGCATGCTCAGGGCATGTCCGTGTTTTGATTGGGGTATGTTAATTGAGGGGTGGGAGACCCTAGGTGATATAAGGTGCCCTCTGGGTGACCCCGGTCACTGTCCTTTTTTACAGGCACGGCCAACAGTCTTACCTGCTTCCCACCCTCCCTCCCTATTTCTTGTGTACTGACTTTCTTTCTTTTGTCACAGCTGGCGGTTTGTGTGTCCTTGCCGGTCTGGTTTTGGTAAGTGATGGAGTTTGGATGCTGGTGTAATGGAAGGCTCAATCCTCCCCTAACCTCTGGTGTTTTATTGGACGTGCCCACCGAGCTTGTTGGACGGCTGGTGGTTAGCATTGGTGGTGGGGCAGCGAAAGGTAGCTGTCAATTTTGTTTGGACGAGGGGGGAGGTGAGTACCTGTGGTCTGGATTGTGCAGTGTGAGAGGCCGGCAAGGACGGGGTTAATTCGGTTCCTGTGTTGGTTATGTTTTGAATATGTTACGGTAATGTGTTATGTATATTTGTATATTTGTATTTATTATTTATCGGTTATTGTATATTATTCTTATTGGTTTATGGTGTTTTGGGCCAACACAGTGTTTTATGGTTTTATAATAAAATTGTGCTGTGGCCTGCTTTATCCAATTTCGGTCTCCGTGTCGTTATTTGGTGGGTTAAACTGGTTTTGGGTTTACAATGCACGATACACACTACCTACATACACGCGCAGACCCTCGCACCAACACAGGTTGCACGCGGACGATCAGCTCTCCCGGGTAATGCACGGAACACGACTTATTCAAATCACCCATCGAGACTAAAGTGAAAACATTGATTCTGGTGGCCCCAAAATAAAGAGGAATTCATTCTTAGTCCCAAAAAAGAAAAGAAAAATGAGAATGGATATTTTTTCAATTCTCATGATAGATATGAGATATGAGAATATAAGATAAAGCACGGAAAAACCAACAAGAAATAAAAAGATAGCAGATGGCTATACGACTCGCTTGGCTGGCAGGTAACGCGTTGTCACGTAGGTGTGAGAGGGGGGCTTCCTGGGGACGGGATTTGGTGGAAGGAAAGGGAAGAGATTTGTTGGAAGGGGGGGAGAGAAAGAATAAGGGTAATTCTGCCTTTCATCAGCAGGATGTGACACCCGAGGCCTCCATAAAGTCCAAGCTCTAAGCCTCTGTCAATGACTTTGGTGGCTCTTGCCACATTGTTGCCACAAGGCTTGCGCGTTTTTGATGCTCTGATGCGACTTCTCTTTTGGTTGTTTAGCACATGTTAAAATATTGACTGGTAGGTGTTTTGGGAGGGGCCAGTAAATAACCGAAACCCCGTTTGCCATCTTTATTGCATTCCGTTTGTTTTTTTTTGTAACTGGCGATACTGTTAGAGGTTTTTAGAGACCCCTTACTTTACGGAGAGGGTGGTAGATAAGTGGAACAGTTTCCCAGCGGAAGTTGCGGAGGGTAATACGGCGAGGGGATTTAAACATACATGGGACTGGCATACGGCTCCTGAATCTAAGACGAGACCAACGACTGAATAACGTTGGAAACCTTTACAGCAGGAAAACCTGGCGACCAGACGGGCCAATTATGTCTGATCTCCCATCAAATTCTATGTTTTCATATACACGGTATGGCGGCCCAATGATAGATAAAGTTGACCAACGCTGGGTGTGCAAACCTATGCCTTAACCCGGATATCTGCAATTTAGATCATCTCTCTCCCAATGACACTCAGATGTGGGGAAAATGTCGATTTCCTGATTTCCAGGAAGCCTGTGAGGGACAAATTTGGTCAGCTTTGCTGAATGCATTCTTAATTGCAGCCACTTGTACCTATGCAGGTAATCACAAAGATTACCCTGTCTGGATGGAACGCCGCCAACCTCGAGCATCGGCCGTCTGAGAAAACCTCGGTATTTAAGCATTTGATAATAGATGAATATTCCCGCTTGTATTAATTGTTTCGGTCATGATGTCCATTCACACAACTCCCTGAGTTTGATCCACTATACTTTCTTCTGGCTGTGAGTGGAAAGGAGTCTCGTTGGCGGAATGGTTAAGACGGACCTGGAATGTTACATCTGTCCTTTGAACTGAACTGTCAGCCTTTTAGGAGTTTCTCCAGGGTGAAGAGCTTGGCCAGCCCTGTATAATGTATACATCAATGAATAAGCAGAACTCACTGGTTTAACTATACATTATACATGGCCATCAAACTGCATTCTACAGCAGAAGCCCACTGGGGTTGTCCCTTCGTAATGTATAGTGACACGAGGACGTTGCAACCTCAACTCTCCTCGCCCTTTAGTGAATAGACCCCAAAGTGTCTCGGTGTGAAATCTGGTTGACTGTTTGAGACTGTTGGCCCGTTGGCCCAGCCAGGCTGCTTATAACTGTGCCACAAACGGGTAGGACTTTCCCTCTAAGCCTGCAGAGAAGAAGTCTCCGCTTTCCCATCCAAACAGAAACGTTTCACCTCAGATGATTTGCTTTCCTGCAGCTGTCCTAATTACACGCTTCATTAAAAGCTCTTCTTAAATGACAAACAGATTACCGCTAAGGCGGGCTATGGGTAATTCTAATTATATATATATCTGTATACATACATATAGATATATATTAACATTATTTTTGTGATTTAGACCGCTCCTTCCTGTTGACCAAAACTGACCTTTGAAGACATCTTCTGTCCTCCACAATTCTGTGTATACAAAAAAAAAAAATAAAAGAATTATTCCTTATTTTAATATCCTGATTTATTAATCTCCTTGCAATGATATAATGAAGACTTATTTCTGCAGAGGTATTTTTTGACAAAATCTTTTTTTTTATATATATATATATATTTGACAATAAAAAAAAAAAAAAAAAAAGAAAAATAATGGCATTATTTTTGTTATTTTTCACACATTTTTGGATTTCAGTTGGGAATCCGTGTTAAAATACGATGTATTATTGTAATTTGGGCACTGTTGTTGTAGAATGCGTTTTCGAGACAGCTGTCTGGCTTTTAAGAGTTTTTTTTTTTTAGGTTTACTTTTTTTTCCTTGTTTTTTAAGGGTTTTGTGTTGTTGACTCAGGCGTCCGAGGGGATTTAAGTCGAAAAGCATAACGCGTATTAGCAGTTGTCTTGGGGACGGCTGGGTGGGTCGCGGGGGGGGGGGCATGTCGGATCATTTGGTATCTGTCCCTTTAAACCTCAATCAGATTTCACGCATTCTCGCTAAATAACGAGTATTGTGTATTTAATTCGAGTTTAGAGGCTTATCCTTGGAGTCTACTCTTTTTTTGTGACCTCCACCAAAACACTGAAACCCAACTAAATGATGTAGCAGCGTTTAATCCCTCGACTCGTTGCATTTTAAAGTGTTTGTACAGGCGTGTAAACCAATGGCTAGGCGGAAGACAAAATAAAGACAAACCATTTGCCCCCCTTCCACCGACGTACTACCACGTCGTTGGTCTCGTCTTAGATTCAGGAGCTGTATGCCTATCCCATGCATGTTTAAAGTTCCCTTATTCTATTAGCCTCTACCACTTCTGCTGGGAGGCTGTTCCACTTAAAGTTAAATATCTTTTCCTGAACCAACATTCACAGTGTAAGATGTCCCTCAAGCTCAGAAGACCCCGGAGATGTTCATCCAAAGATGGAGCTCTTATATAAATCTTACATATCGTTGGCTGTAGTTTGTAATTTTCATCTTTGTTACCTATACAAATACATATAGAAGATACTGAGCGTATTTTTACATATATGTACGTATCCCATAGCAACGCAAAAACAATAGGGTCCCTTAAAACATGGACCGGCAATCCTAACAATGGCCAACTTCTCTAACGACCTGCAGGACAACAAAGAATAGGTCATTTCTTATTTTATAGTTTTTTTATAGTTTTTTTTTTTTTTTTTAAATTGAAGTCATTTTGGGCTAGAATATTTATATATGATTTATCTACTACTCCTGTAATAGCCCCTGGTACCAGCTGCAACCTTTTTTCACCCCTTTTTTTTCACCAGTTGATTTCCATTCATCCGTAAACTCCAGCGGTTAAATAAATACCTAAATATATATATATTAAGATAAAGAAAAAAGAAAGTCGGAATTGCCAAGAAAACGGAAGGACATGGGATTTTATTAAAGGCAGAGGAAACGAAGAGTGAGAAGAGGAAATGGACACGCTGATGGCGGGCACCGAGCAGAAGTGAAAACGGGTGAAGGAGGATGCGGGCCGCGGGGCGCTGCAGCAAAAAATACACAATATTATTATTAATGACGAGCTGCCATGGAAACAGAATCTGAGGGCAGATCGGACCCGTTCTCCCCGTCTGGTCGCCCGTTTTTCCTGCTGTAGAAGCTCAGACCTTAATCAGTCGTTGGTCTCGTCTTAGATTCAGGAGCCGTATGCCGATCCCATACATGTTTAAATCTCCTCACTGTGTTATCCTCTGCTACTTCTGCTGGGAGGCTGTTCCACATATCTACCACTCTCTCAGTAAAGTAAATAGGGATAGGACATGGTAAGAGGGGTCAGATGACCAAGTAAAAGCCTGCAAATTATTGCAAGAGGTCTTTCCACAGAATTTCACACTATTTTTTTTTTTTTTAACATTACAGAAAGGTACCAAGAGTGGGTTCAAGAATGGCAGCCCAGATGGACCAAAAAGCTGTTTTCTGCCGTCACTCATAGATTGTAAGCTCCCAATCATAAAAAAGATAAAAAAAAAATATATATATATATAAGCTAAAAATAAAACAAGAAGCTGTATGTTTTAAAAATCTACAGCTGCAGATGTCTCTATATCCTGAAATATTTTACCCCCCACTCCCCATCCAGCCCCGGGGGGACAGAGGCAGTAAGTTGGTAAGTTGCCCACCTACTCAGAACGGAGACACTGAATGGCCTTTGTTATAATATCCCTAGGACTTGTAGTCACAGTGGGAGCCCATTCATCCTGCTGACCCTACGTTGAGTTGCCCCCTGGTGACCCCTGTCAGCAACAGAGTATGTGAGAGTGATAGGAGTGGTGTTGGCGTTATATTCTAAAGGTTTTACTCCCCAAAAAAACGGCAAGCAGACCTCTCGCATCGAACATCACAGCTAAGTGTTTGCAAGGCAGCTGTCCTGGAACTGCAACTCCTATCACCCCATTATTATTCTACAACAGCTGTCCCAAAACACCAACGTAAACCGTAATGCCTCCGAGGGCCAAACGGGCCTTATATGACTTTTCCATTACTGCCTTTCCTCCAAGCACCTAAACTTCTGCAGAGCATTCCTACCGACGTCTGCATGCGATTCCATTTAAAGCTTTTACAGCCCAAAAAGTTCAAAGAGAATCCGCGTACGGCACACGTGCAGCATCAATAGGTTAATGGTATGCAAAAATCAAGACTTATGGAATGTAGGCCCCCCCCAAAAAACAAATTTTCATCAATAAAACAAGCATTAAATATGACCAAAGTCCCCCAAAAAGATCTGCAATGGGGACAAAGGCAGCGTACCAACAGGAGAATGGCGAAGGTCATGTCTGTATATAAAAATATATATATATATGTTTCTCCAAAAACTAGGAATCTAAAGAAAATACAAGAAGGGAACATATGCTTTAAGAAGACCGCGTGGGGTGGACGGGAGGATCAAACAGGATGCAGGAGAGGACATTCCCACCGCACGGTCATGAAAGGTGCTCATCATATGGTGGAACCATATGGGTGGAAGACGGCACCACGGCTCGCACAGATATAATCGTCAGTAGGTGTAACGGTTTCGGAGATATTTTGGTTTCAATGTCTGCCATGTGAAAGCTGCGATCGATGGCAGCCTGTGGCAGGACCAGTATTATCAAATCAATTTCTTATTCAGAAGCATTAAAAATGTCAAACCCCAGGTCTCCTACAAGCTGGTCCTACATTAGGGATCTGAAATGTTCAACTTAGTGAACAGACCACTTTGTTTAACCCCCCAGCGCTGTATACAGTAGAAACCCCCAGCGCTTGGTGTTGACAGAAACCTGGTTGAACTTATTTTGCTCCAATAACTCCCTTCATTTGCAGACCTGGAGGCAGCTATTGTCAGTCATTTTTAGTGGCTTCCCGGCTCAAGCACCACACTGAGCTGATGCTTTATGGCAATGCTAATGAAGTCCGATCCTCCATAGACTTTCATTAACCAGAGTGTCTGAGTCAGTAGATTTATCTAGTAGATCGGGGCTCAGATAACAAGAACTTCTACAAATGGCTGATATATCTCGATATCAATGCTTAGCCTTTTTTTTTTATATGCTTCCTTTATAAAAATTGACAAGGGAGACGTCCCTGAACTGGACTGACCTCGTCGGCGAAACCCAAAGGTTCCCGGCCAGGACTACTGTCCTAACATGCCCCAAACGGCACAGGGGACGAGCTCCTCCGGGGCTACAGAAGAACACACAGCCGTCTCAGATGACTCCGAAGCAGATAGAAGAAGTTATTTCTCACTGTGGCGGCCGCCCTCGTGATTAGCAAGCCGGCCATTCCTGGGCTAACGGGTCGGCTTCCAGTGCGCCGGGTCTCATTCTGCAGGTCAGCGCTTACGCGACGTACAACACTGTGCTGCTTCACAGCTAACACAAAAGAGCTTTTCTCTCCCCGCTCAGCGCCGTCCTTCCTCGGAGCTCCCATAACACAACACATGGGAGCATTTATGCGAACAATCCAGAGGCTCTTTCCAATAATTCCTTGAAGGCGCAGGCCGTCTGTAGCCTGGCGAGGAATGAACGAGCCGCAGAACGGGTATTAACACTTCTAGCTCTCTGCATGGAACGATGTGCACCAGGACTCGTGGAATATAAACCCTTTATAGACCGTCGTGAAGATTCTCCGTAACATCTAACGTGTTAACCAAAGGGCTCTAATAGCAGGTCCTATTTCTCATTATACAAAGATACTCTTAAGTGTGTCACCTGCATTCAAGCAGGGATATCAAGCCATCACATAGCAGCGGCGAAGGTACCAATTGGGATTCTGATATACCATCACAGCGGGGTAGAATAGGAAGCAGAGTGTGTGTGTGACCCCGAGAATCTAACCCCTTCTCTCCGAGATTGGGGCAAAAACCCTGAGAATCGAGGTCAAACAGCTCCTGGGTATTGTCATGGCAAACAAACACAACATCATTTCTCCTTTTTTTCCAAGCATAGCATTCTAAATGAAAATCAAAGTCAAGTAACGTCTGAGGCTATCACAGGTCAACCAGAACGATTAAATATTTACTACTATTTCTGTGATACTGTGGCAACATTTACCCAAAAAGGCTCACAAACAAAAGAAGAAATATGGCCACAAAGTTATGGATTGTACCCCAATTACAATATATATATATATATATATATATATATATATACACACACACACACATCATCATGAGTTACCTTCCACGTTGAATTGGGTTCCATTGCTCACACATCTCTGATAAGGGTTAAAATGTAACAATCCAACGTTTGTACAGACGGGGTTAAAAGCAACCCTGGTGGAGATAAGAGTTCAAACAATAAAGGGATTTAATAGGACATTTCAGGTTTCGAGCCGCGACCACATTATTAGCGCATAAAATAGGCGGGCGAGGGGGCCGTATCTCTCCGGGCGATCAGATCTGACCCAGGTCAGAACGTCAAGTGTCACTGGCCCGATGGACTTCCCCGGAACGTTTATTCGTGTCGGTTTTTAGAATCCTGATCGGCTGGTTTAATGGAACAGATACCGAAAAAATGCATTTAATGACGCCGCACTTTCAAGGAATCAGACACCGTGTCGCCTTTATTTACTTACGTAGGCAGCTGGCTGTTTCTGATTGACCATAAAAAAAACCCTCTGTAAACAAGGACTTCTGGCTAACACTACTATCACCTCTACCGACCAAAAGTTTGGGGTCGCTATTACTAGCTGTAACTTAATTGCAAAAGGGTTTTCTAACCATCAATCAGCCTTTTAAACTTAAACTCGGATCAGCGAACACAGGAGTGATGGGAGTGATAAAAGGCCACTGGAGCACAGGAGTGATGGGAGTGATAAAGGGCAATTGGAGCACAGGAGTGATGAGAGTGATAAAGGGCCATTGGAGCCAGGGCCGGCCGAAGACTTAACGCCGCCTGGGGCGAAGTTTAAAATGCCGCCCCCCGCCGAGGGGGGGCGGCATTATCTACCCCCCCCGGTACTTACCCTTAAACAGTCCTGCGGCGAGTCTCCCTGTGCTGCCACGGTGCCGGCTTGTAATGCTGAGCGCCGGAAATTCGCGTCACTTCCGGCGCTCTGCATTACAAGCCGGCACCGAGACCGAACAGGGAAACTCGCCGCAGAGGAGAGAGAGAGAGGCGCCGAGCGGGTAAGCGAAAATCACTCGGTGCCCCTCTCTCTCTCCTCCGCTTCAAAAAAAAACGCTTGGGGCGGCAAAGTGCCGCCCCTTCTGAAGTGCCGCCTGGGGCAATTGACCCAGTCGGCCCCATTGTTGGGCCGGCCCTGATTGGAGCACAGGAGTGATGGGAGTGATAAAGGGCAATTGGAGCACAGGAGTGATGGGAGTGATAAAGGGCCTCTGTACGCCTATGAAGAGATTCTATTAAAAATCAGCCGCTTCCAGCTACAATAGTCATTTACAACATTAACCCCGTCTGCGCTGGATTTCTGATCCATTTCATGTTATTTTAATGGACAAAATCTGCATATTCAACATATCGCGCTAGTTTAACTATATATTATACAGGGCTAATAAAACACTTCTTGCTGCGGTTGGCCATTCATTATAATTAAAGGGGTAGCTGCAACTCTCCACTCCATTGAATTGTCAAGACATCAATCAGATTAAGATACAACATTCCCTATATACAGTGTATATATATATATATATATATATATATATATATATATATATATATATACACACACACTATATACTATACATACATATATATATATGTGTACAAGCCTGAGACTGGGAATATTCAGAACAAAAACTCCATGTTTAGAATTTAGAAATTAAACAAATATTCCACTGGTTTCCATGGCGATAGTACTGCAGGAATTATTCTGATGCATATTGCTCAATATGAGGGTATAAAGCAAAAAATGGGCTTTTGGGGCAGTTTTAGTCATCTTTCTATATCCTGTCTAGATAAAATCAGCACAAAAAATGTTATTTCTACCCCCACATTTTATCTATGCACCTCCTCCAATTATTATTATTATTATTATTATTATTATATGATTTATATGATTTATATAGTGCCATCATATTATATAATAAGCCCTGCTCAAAGGAGCTTACAATCTAAAAGAAGATCATGGTATTAAGTTTAACCCACACAGTCTCGGAATCTAGCCGTGTTTGTTAATAGCGTTCGATACGTTTCAGCCGATATACGGACAAGGCTTGTATAGTTTTGTGGTGGAAGAGACCGCGATGCGTAGGTTATTACAGATCTTACAAGAAACATTTCAGCAGAAAATAGATTTAGGCTTTTAATCGGAATGAGGGCAGCTGGGCTTCCGCTTCCTTTTAAATACTCTGCATAGGAACGTGTGGTTTACGCGCTTGCGGGGGGCGGGGGGGGTCTGACCTTTTCTTACTATTGAAAAAAAAAAGGTTTATATCCAAAATGAAAAGCATAAAGTAGGAATATTTTGAATGCTTCATTCATGGCACTTTATTCAAGAAACCGCAACAATTTGTCATCATAGAAACTTCATAGAAACGTAGAATTTGACGGCAGATAAGACCCATTCGGCCCCATCTAGACTGCCCATTTTTCCTGATCTAAGGGGTTTTAACCCCTACCAGTCTTTGGCCAGATCCTATAGTGAGGAAAGCTTTATGTCTATCCCATGCCTGTTTAAATTCCATCAGTGTATTAGCCTCCACCACTTCTGCTGGGAGACTGTCCCATTTATCTACTACTCCCTGAGTAAAGTAGAACTTCCTCACGTTACATCTGAGCCTCTGACCCTAGATTTTGGTTTATTCATTTTCAGACAATTAAATTAATTTCCTGCCCTTTCGTTTCGAATGAAATTCGTTGTCACTCACACTCTCTCACACTCTCATTCACGCTCACCCACAGTCTCTCCCTACCATCTCCTCCCTTTCCTGTAAGTGATCCAGGACGTCAGGTTAATGGAGCCGATTCCGGGGAGAAGCGGATGATAAAAAAAAAAAAAAAGAAGAAGAAGTGAAGAACGGGAGCTGCTGACAAGGAGGCAGGGACACGGAAGCGGTCGGCGGAGAAGGTTGGGAGACATTGAGAGAGAGGGAATCAGAGTGTAAAAGCGTGAGTGAGAGTTAGAGTGAGTGTGTGCAAGCGTGGAATAGAGTGAGTGAGATTTAAAGAGAAATTCCGAGCTCTCTGATTTGTTTCCGTGTGTTTCGTCGGGGTTCCTCCTTGTTTTCAGACATTTGTACAAATTAATGAAACTCAAATTTCATTCAAATTTAAATGTTTATGTCTAGCAACGAAACAGTTTAAGACAAATGGCCTCAACCCGATCGACCGCCTTCAACAAAAAGCTTGTCAGGGCCGCAAGTAACTGAGATATCAGCCCAATATCTCTGATGGCCGCGGAGCGCGTGAACCGAACAATGAGAAAAGCGATCAGAAACAGAATAACGCGGCAGAAATAGACCCTCGGCGGCGGGGGTGACATTAATTTCATGTTCGTTTAACGGACTCGTACAAAGAGCCGCGTGGAGCCTCAGATCCATTCACCGACAGGGGGGAGAGGAGGTGAAAGGGAAGCTGGCTTATCTCGCTTACTGCTACATTTGTATCAAGGTGAAAGTCATTCTATTCCAAGGACTTGTGAATGTGTGCACACCGACGAATGACACGAAGAATAGCAGAAAGGGCCACAACCAAGCCACTCTTTTCGGATATTCCTGCTTGAGCACAGGTATCTCGGTTATAAAAAAAACAAAACCTCTTGCGCTCAAAGGGTTGAAAAAAAATGATTAGCCCCCACTGGTTGTCTGGGCTGATCAGTCATGTGGCACGCTCCTCTGCCTCCTCTTTGTAGCCACTGTCCTCATTGCGGAATGCTGGGATGTTTGCCCATACCCTTGAGATATTAACCCTTTAGGAGCCCACCATGAAGGTCCTATAAAGTGACTCATCAAATGGCTAATTGGCTCTAATAACGGTCCCCGTGAAAACCTTGACTTGTCACTCTTTAAAGATACACTTGAGTCACCTGCATTCAAGCAGGGATATCAACCATAACATACTGGTGGCAAATGCACCAACTGGGAGACTTCTATATGATCACAGCAGTGTACAACAAGAAGGAGTCCAGACTGTGTGACCCTGAGAATCTGCCCCTTCACCCTGAGATTGGGGCAGAAACCCTGAGAGCTCCCAGGTATGGATATGATGTCATACACATCACCTTTTAATAAATCCTTTGGGTTTTGTACTAGTTCGGCATTGGATCCCATGGTCAAAATGGACCAGTTGGGGTAATGAGAGATCTCCCTTGTAACCGGCCCATTGAGCAGCGTGGTCGGCCAAGAGGGCTATCTGCCCCCTGTTTGTTACACAAACCTCCTATTCAGCAATCTGAAATATATATTCTCTTGGCGACGTAAGTCTGCAGCTAAATGTATTATCGTCAGACGCTGGAAGAGATCAATAGCACAAGCTCTTAGACTTCTGCGTCCCAGGTTAATGAAATAATGTTAATGGAAATGCAGACGTCTTTTCGACTCTATCAAATCCAGCATGAATTGTATGACACAACGGGGGCTGTCTATGAAGAGTGATACTGGTGCAAAGAAATGCATTGGTTTCTATGGTGATTGTACAACTTTTTAGCATTTTGCACCAAAACAGTACATAAATCCCGGTCCAACGTGAAATTTATAAATCAGCCGTTTTGGTGCCAGGTCCTACTATTTCTATGGATTGCTCCACATTTAGAACGGTTTAGCAACTGGGCCAAAACAGTTTCCTTTACAAATAAAATAATATACCGGAATTCTATTTTATATTGATATATACATATTATATTTATATATTTAATTACATATTTTCTATTTCTTCATAAAGACTATTACACTACAAAGTGAACTAGTATATATGCCAGAAAAATCTGAGTTTTGTGCAATCGTTTAATACAAGTCCCAGGAGTGCCGGTAACTATCATTGGAATATATATATATATATATATATATATATATATATATATATATATCCAATATTTACCAAGAGGGTGATAGATAGGTGGAACAGCTCCCTATCAGAACTCATAAAGGGCAAGGGAATTAAAGATGCATGGTACAGGAATATCCTGAATCTAAGACGAAACCAAGGACTGATTAAGATCTGAGTCTTTACATCAGACTACATGGGGAGACTTGGTCTAATCTGCTGTCAAATTCTTTGGTTTTATATTATTATTATTATATATTATTATATTATTATTATTAATCACCTACAATTAAAAAAAAAAAATCTTCTATCAATCAGATAAACTGGTTATTGCGATGCAGTAAATTACTTGACTATATTGGATAAGAGCATATTTGGAAATAATGTCCAGAGGGCAGTGTAAGGGCCATGCTAGTGATCTAGTGATGACGATGACGATGCACCCTTTGTGCGATGGGGAAATGTTGCCGGTTCAATGAATATCAAATTCCCAATCATCTAATGCCGCCGGTCTATTAATTAAGCCACTGACCTGCTCTAAGAAATAATTTCCTGCCACACGGCTATGAGTAAGCTAACCGTAAAAAAAAAACAAAAAAAAAAAAACAGGAGCGCAACATCAGTGATATCTAATTAGGCTAACGTTACCCGTACATGCAGCTCTGTGCGAAACGTTATTAGTTTGCCAGTACTATGAATCACTGCATCGGTGGAACAAATCCTTTGTAAACCAGAACTGGATGAGCCAGCGTTAAGCCTGAGCCTGGCATAGTCCCAACAACCAGCTCACCAGGAGCCTCCTGCTTAATTGGGTTCTAATGCTTGGCCAAAAAAGTAAATCTGTGACCTATAGATAGCTATTTATGGATTTTATCACACAATTACACCTATTAACCCATTTCCTGCTGTTTCCGCACACATCGTTGTGACTTTTAGGACTGTAGAACCCTGTGTTAGCCTCATACCCATTCTGAGCTCCTAGAGAAGAGGGGCACCAGGAGAGGAAAGAGGACAAAGGGGTTTGGGAACAAAGGGATGGGACTGCCTTTCCTAATTAGGGACACTTGGGAGGTATGTCATTATTAACATGTTAATCTTGTTTATGGTAACGTGAAGCATCGTGAGGGCAGCTTTAAGGGTTAACACACACAGGCACTGGAGGATCGCTCAACGCAGGTCACTAAGTGCCAATATCTGCCAGGAATAAGGATGGGTGAGGACAAAACAGTACAATGACGGAGCCCAAGCTCTATTGTTTCAATGTTTCGTCTTTTCCCTTTGGAGATTGTTACGGTTCCAAGCTCTATTTTAGGCACTGGCTCGCAGAAAACTAGATTAAATACCACTCCGCTATAAAACCACGGACAGAAAACTGTTCTCAGCAACTGCATGACGTCTCTGGCCGCCGATACCCAATATACATTCATTTCTGGAATATAAACAGTTTGAAATATCTTATCTGATATATATATATATATGCAATCTTTAGCTGCATTAAAGAACCACATTTGGCTCTTTAATTAATCATCTGGCTCCCCCCCCCTTTCCAGCTCCATTATTCCTATTAATACTTTTCACTCCTCTTTCTACTCTCCTTTCTCTCTCTCTCTTTCCAGATTCTCTTATTTACCAATATTGCTGTTTTATAGATCTAATCTATGTTTACAAAAATGAACAGTATAGAATTATAAGCACTATTCAAACGTCAAAACACATTTGAAAAAAATATAGAGGCCAAAAATGTTTGACCTTGGGCCACTGAGAAAAATCCATAACCCCCCCACCCCGTCACATACATGGAATTAAGTCCTCCAGACTCCAATGTCATCTGCGAAAGTCAGTCATTGATCCCTAATTGAAAGATCGTTATTTCTACTCCAAGTCGATACAAAGAACCTCTGTTAGAACCCCTCTATTGATTATTTTTTAAAACAAGGGACTGATACTACTGTCGGTAGCCGTCAGCGAGCTTGAAGTGCCTGATCAGCATATTCAGGAACTTCCCAGGGTAGCGTTCCACCCATCCGTGTATGGGTGGGGCTAGCCCCAGGCTGCCTTTTTATTCGTGGGAAGTGGGTGAAGTAGGTGTGGCCAAGAGATGCTGCCCAGAGAAAGAAGACACTGACCCAAAGACCCGGGGACGTAGGGCTTCACCCAGAGACTCCAGGTCAAACCTGGAGCGTTCCCAGGTAAGCTGATCAGATGCGAGGGAGCAGGAACAGAAAACTCTTGGTATTTCATAAACGTTCTTGGAATTCTTTCTACATTCCAAAAAAACAGAATGCTAGCTTCTTCAGGAGTCTTCCAGAAGATGTAATCTACTTAATCACTTCATGGTGAGTCTAGCCCGTCAGCAATGTGATTTAACATACCTGCAAGCAATAATATTCAAATTACCAACTTAAAATCCCAGCTTTTGGTGTCCCGGGCAAAAATTCTACGTGGGCGTTACCCCAAAATTACATTTTGTGATGGGTTTGGAGGAAGGCTCTATGTGTCCAAAGTCGCAAGAACATAATACAGATTTATTTCACTCGTGTAGCTCTATTAAGTTTTTCTGGTCAAAAGTCCAGGAGAGTATTTCTGACAAGCTACACTTAAAGTATCAGATTTCGGCTGCATGAGCCCTTTTTAGGTTTTCCTTCGTTTGATGGGTAACCTTTCCCTCTCACCAACAGATGAAACGATGTTACCTACTATCTCTGCGATAATAAGCAAATAAGCTTTACTATCACAGTGATTTGTCTAGTTCAATTGAACTCGCAAGCTGATACTATTTTGGTGCGGGTTCGGAGGCATGATCTGGTCTCGGGGTCCCGGCGAGACCTATATCCAGGTATTCAACGTTCCAAGACCTCTGCCTTGAAAGATGTGAACGGTAATTCTCTACTGTCATTACTGGGGCGGAATTATGGTTGGGTATAAACACAGTCCTACCACTCTGTATTGACTTTACATGTTCTATACTGGTCAATGTATGAGTAAACGATTGCTTCTCTTTGATGTTTTGAAGGGTCAGCCTCTCTCTATGTATGTACATAAGCACTTTGCATTTGCTTTCAAAGGGGGAGCTTTCCTGACGTTGATTGGCTGCTTCAAATAGCCAATCAGTGGAGTGAAACAACAGGGAGGTGTTCTGCTTCAGCTTTTTCCTAAGGTAATTTTATTGAATGTATATTAAAAAACTTTAATATGCATTATTTTTTCTGGAAAATAATTTATATATATATATATATATATATATTATTTTATATATATATATATATATATAAATATATATATATATTTAATCTTATATATAAATATATATATATTGTAATAATTATTATATAATATGCTTGCACAATTTTTTTTTAAGCGGTTATATAAATGCGTAGAGGTTTACATCATGAATCCCTGAATGCAACATCTGCCATAAACTTAATTGACCTCAGAGGTTTGGTCTGAAATTCAGCTGTAGCTGATGTGCCAAACATTTTGAAGAAAGCTGCCAACAGCCAAAGAGTTGGAGTACGTTCAACATCTGACGGGGAAATAGCTTCAGAGGTTTCCTGGAAAAATTAGCTATCCAAAGGGCTCAGTAACCAGTTTCATGAGTCTGCTCCAAGTCGGGAGGAGTTCCTTGCTCTGAAATGACAGACCACAGAAGACTTCCAAGAAACCATGGACTTTTTATTTTATTTTTTTCTTCGGATCATTGATGTCCCTGTTTGGAAAAGAAAAATGGACTTCTTTCCATTGCTAAAAATACAAGACAAAAAGTTCCACTAGTAACGGGTTCGGTAAATTTAAAGGGACCGTTTACTGCCCCCTGACAGCCCTACTGATTAATAATGTATGGTTGAGTACTTATTGAGTAATATGCAGTTTCCGACAAAAAACTTGTGGTAGAAGCTGCAGGGTTGCAGCTGCACTACTCCTTTATGGGTAGAGGGGTTCGAGGATCAATGGCGATAGGCTGAAGGTAAATCCTCGAATACATTAAACATTTGGAAAGGAGATTTCCTCCCCATTTCAACACATAGGAGACAGGGATGAACAAATACGCCGGATCACTTTATGGGATCGCTTTATAAGCCTCGTAGGACCTGACGTAATCAGTAGATCAGTGATCGACAATAAAATTAGTGACATATGGGGTTTTTACTGCAACGTTTAAAGGGAGGTTTTATGAACGCAGTAACCACTAAAACGTTCATGCCGGAAGGACCATAACAGCGATTGCTACGATAAGATTACTTTGCCGTCTCTGCACATGAATCGCTTTTTTTTATCTCTAAACCCAAATCACCTCGTGACTATGGCCTAAATAATGGGGGTTATATATATATATGATAGGACTCAATCAAGCATTCTTATCACCATAGCAACCCACCAAATGGTCCAATGAACAGAATTATCCCAATGAACTAATACAAAAGTCCTCATATAAGCCACAAGCAAGGTAAGAAAATATAAAATATAAATATATTTTTTTCGTATCCGATTTAAAGGGACGCTACGATGTCAAACGCTTACATGTGATTGGCTGCTGCTTCTCTGCGCCAGAGGTTTACGTTTTTCTCTCTTTCTGGGCTAGGAAACCAGTGCTTAGACACGCCCACTCTCCGCCCACTCTCCACCCACTTCCAAGTCTATCCAAGTCAAAACATTCCGTCAAAATAAAAAAAATAAAGACTATTCTTTTAACAGTAAGAGAGAGATGAGTTACTGACTTGCTGGGGAGGAAAATCATGCTGATCCTGAGAACAGGCGTTAAACTGCTCACGTGGCATATTTTTTACCAAAATTCATTGTGCTGGTGTCAGAAATGTATAGTTTAATGAACTCAATGTGACGCTGAAATTAATAAATAAAATATTTTTTTAAATGGAATACATAAATTAAAAAATGTTAAGCTTTATCGAACGAGTCAAAGACATACTGGTTGCTATTTTAATTAATCTGCTTTACTGGGTCATCAGCGTATGTCAGACTAGATGCCTTATTAAAGTAGGGCATTGGGGAAAAAAGTGAAGGCTCCTTTTTACGAGGCTTCACATATCAGGAGAACAATCAACCGATTACTACAAACTGCACTCAAAGCGATGACCTTTCGACGTAGTGTCAATAGAGATGATATCACAGGCAGAAAAAAAAAAAGAAATGATGACCTTTCAGCCATAAAAAAAAGGGAACGGCCCCTCGGCAAGTCCTGCTGACTCGGCATTAACGTGCATGTTGTAAAAGGGTTTGCCTTTGAAGAACGAATGATTACCTGACCTCAAATTATTGAAGACATATTTATTCAGACAGCTGAACAGGACTTCGATTCCTTTACGATCTTCTAGACTTTCTTTCTCACCAACGTCTAGAGTTCTACCAAAGAACAATAGATGATTATTAGGAAGAACGTGTTAACATATTGCTGAGAACTTACTGCCTAGAAGCTACCCCCCCCCCCAAAAATGATATAAATTAGAATTAAAACATAACAATTGGGGTTGTGAGAAGCTAATGCCGAGGTACGATGGTCTCAATGAAAAGAATTCTGGACCTTCCTGCATGGGAACAGGTGGAAACATGTAACACGAACCAAGATGTATCAATGATTTGGGATCGAGATTTGGTGATGCTCTCCAGAAAAGGCTCGGCCAAAGACTCTAATGTAGAAGAATCTGGAGTGAGCGTTTCTTGTAAAACCTTGAAAAAGTGATAAATGATCAAATAAAACCAATGCTCGATGAAGGATCTTCCAAGAATTAGACTCGACTGGCCCCGGTGCTGTAACCGCTGTGTCCTACCCAAAGCTAGGCTTACATGATGCTTACCTATTACAGCAAGAGAGGCAGTAAAAATATTAAGCGATAAATGATGTCATCACTCAAATCAGACATAGCCTTTTGGGGAGAAGCGAGAGGCTCCGATAGAAATAATAATTTTAGGGAGATATCTTTGAACTAATAAATGCTGGGAGCTAACTCTCGGGGATTGGTGGTGGACGGCATTGTGGCTTTAGGACGATTAGAGATAAGGAGAAGGAATGTTGCGTACTGATCGGCATTGATAAAATCGGTGATTAGACATGATGGGATGCGTATGACAGGATGATTAAGACGCGTGGTCTAATTACACATTTTGACTCCACCGTAAAAGCCTTTTCCCTTCCAGCTCAACAAGATTTGCCCTGCTTCGTCTCGTGGGCATCGATTCGGTACAACTGTGGTGGCAAAAAAGTGACAAACGCCCTCAACGTTCCAAGTACCCCAAGCAAAATTAAAGTCCACCAATGTCCATATGATTGCGTCCAGGGCGACATCACCGAAGGCTCCATTGGTTTCATGCACCATGTGATACAACAGAAGCGCGGAGGGGGGGGGGGGTGTCGTTGGTAGAATATAGAATTGACAGGACCTCTGGGTCTAGGCAGAAGAACACAGACAGATTTGGATTATGGGACATTTCAGTCTCTGTAGCTCCTCTTATTTTGGGGACTATTTCATAATTAAGTAATTAATAAGCAATTGGAGGCTAACTGACCCTCTTTCTTCTCACCTCTCCTTCTAAGGCCACCACTACAATTTAACGGGGAGGAATAATCATAAAGATAATCCTAAAAACAGCATGTTAAAGCCGGCTTATTAATTGTACTGAGCTGTGAAACGTACGATGTGGGAAAGTGACAGACCCAGGTTAGTAAAAAGAGTTAAATTTAAAGAGCTGGTTAAACATTGCTACGCGTGTTAGTACCGGTCTCTGCGTGGAACTCTATTACTACATCTCGGGGGGGGGGGGGCGGAAAAAAGTGCTTAGCAAGGCCATGGAACGGTACGCGGAATACCTAGACTGTGCTATTTATGAGCGGCCCTGAGCTCTATAGGAGTGGAATTCCTAGAAGTGAGTAGCATGCGATGTACAGAACATTCCCGGGAGGCGTTCATCTCAGCTGTCGGCCTCTCACACATAAAGCTTACACCACCGTAAAGATACGCGCCGTACGACCTGTACGTATAGATTACGAAGAGAACAAAAACGTTACCGGGTATTCTGCACTGTCACTTATATCGGGTTTAAAGTATCATTAAAGGAGCTGTAAGGATATTTTTTTGGACTGCATGGCTCCAAGGGCCACTCCTGCTATCATACACGCTTGGCTTGGCAAGTATTCCAGGAGCCCCCCTCGCAAATGTGCTCCTATTCATTTCAATGGGTGCCCTTTCCTGCCACCGTTGGGCTTCTTCAAGCACCCTATCAGCTATGTGAAGGGTCAGACCGCAGACGAGGCTGCAGCTTGACTCTAAGGAGATTCCTTTTTTTTGCTTGTTAAGTGACAGCAACTTGTCCTGGGGTGACTTGTAGATTGTAAGCTCCTTGGAGCAGGGCACTCCTCATCTCTTGTTTCTGTAAGTCAAACTGTTATGTGACGCTCTGCTTGTTAAGTACTGTTTATCCATTCTACAGCGCTGCGGAATACGATGGCGCTATAAAAGACAATAAGTAATGATAATATAAGCCATATGTAAGCTTAGCATCTATGAATTTACTGGAAAAGCTGTCAAAATTGCTATTATATTGCAAACAATGCATAGACCACCCACTGACCCCCGGTGCTCGCTACGGCTTGTTTCCATCTCATGCTCTACTTTCTTAGTTTTAGGAGACTTTTTTTTATTTATTATTAATTATTATTTATTTATTGCTTTATATAGCGCCATCAAATGCCATAGCATTGTACAATGGGTAGACAGGACCTAACAAGTAGCATGTAACATAACAATATGATGTACAGAAACAACAGGTGAGGAGGGCCCGGCTCCCAGGAGCTTACAATCTAGAGGATTGATGCAAACGTGCTCATTCCTCCTATAGCGCTTAACTCACCATCCAAACCGGAAAGACTACTAACTCACGCCGCGCGGCAAGCGTGTAATAAGTGTTCTAAAGTATTCACGAGGGTTCCTGCGCATGCATTAAAGCAGTCACGGCGTTAGCCTGTGATCAGGGAGATAATAGGGGGTAATGTAAGAGGTTACAAATCAGAGATCTTCAATGGGAATATTCGCAGCTGAACGCACCGGCGCATACCGAATGAGCCCCGGCGGCTCGTTACAGAGCTCTGCCGGCTGATTAGATCCTAGTATTTACATATGAACTAAAGATCCGCACAGGGAGACGATCCATCAAATGTTCCTGTTTGTCCACATTCAGTAAGTAACCTCGGCCATGGCAATCAAAGTGTTAAATACACCCAAAACATATACATTTAATTAACGCTAATTTGATTTGTTTGCTGCCTAGGATCCGCTGCTTCATTTCCTTAAAATTTCGCTTATTTCTCAATTCAATTTTCTTTTTTTAAGCATTAACATATGCCGTAGCGCTGTACAATTTAAATACGGGGTGGTTAACACATACGCAACACGCGTGGGAATGGTGGGTCGGATGATCTACATAACCAGCTCTTGATCACCACCAGACAATTATTTTATATAGCGCCGTCAAATTCCGTAGCGCTGTACAACGGGATGCCCCAAAACAGGGACTGCTCTGTGTAACAACGGGACATCTTGCAGGTATATTTTCTGTTGCGCTGTACGCGGGAGCTGCCATCTTGGTAACCCATAAGTTATTGCCTCAGCCTAGGACATCAGGCGATAGGAGCTTTTACGGAGGAACTGCCGCCGCTGCAAACCATTTCCCCTGCCATAGACGGGAGTCAGCAACAAAAATGCACGCAGAACGCAGGAAGCGGGTTATAACTTCCTGTTTGGGAAGACGCTAGGATTTCAGTGCGGCCCTTACAAAAATACTCATTATGGGTAAAGAAGTGCCCTAAACTCGAGACTGTCCCGTGAAAACCGGGACACTCTGTAGGTAGGCATAGAAAGTTGTGTCTTGTGCACCAAGGCATCTAAATAAGTATATCATGTGCAAAAAAACACATCATGGCTGGAGTGTCCCTTTAAAGGAGTTTGGGGGGGGGGGTTAAATTTAATTCATTTGTTTGGATAAAACACACTTGGAAAGAAGGCTGCTTTAAAAATCAAGTTTGGAATATTTCCCCATAACCTCTCTCCGCGTCACACGCGCCCTCCGGCCCAATGGAAATCTTCCCGTCCCACGGTGAAGAATGTTCCGGATTGCGCGGACGCAGCGGATCTCTTCGTAATTCTCAGCGCTCGTTGCCGTTTTTTTTTAAAAAAAAAAAATACAAGAATTGAGGAAATTTTTCCAATGTGCGATGTTCCCTTTTCTTCGTTCAAAAAAAATATGAACGGTTCTGGGCACTGAAAGGGTTAAAGGCGCACTTAGATCCATTTTTATCTTTCCAGGGATCAGTAATGCAGACAGTATGCACGCGCGGCCACAGGGGCTCTCTCTGCCTTAAAGAACTCTGCATGGGATCATTGCTGGTAGTCCACAGAGCATCATGGGACATGTAGTCCTGGAGCAGGGGGTGGATATCCTTCCCCCATATATAATTATCTCCTATGTCTGGAGCTCATTAAGGCCTAAATCCAAGTGTTAAAACCAGACTTGCATAAAATATGCTAACGAGTAAATAGCAATTAAGCGAAAGATAGGGATCTCGGAGGAGTCACTCACTGTAAAGGCCAAAGCAGGGCCAGTCATGTGTTAAATGAGCTACCTTTGTGGTTACTGAATCCTTTACACAATCATCTCGACACATTCAGGTATCTCTAAATATTTGTTTTTATTGGCAGTACCTAGCGCTCGGTGAAAGAAGGACGGGCTAAAGATTAATTAGCATAGACTGGTGCCTTGGATGTTCGCACAGTTTAACTCTCTAATGTAGAAAAAAAAAAGGGGTTAAAATAAATGGTGAAAGGGTTAATTAAACAAACACATCCTCCTTATGGTAAATAAATTACCGGCTGAATTTTGCAATTTAGAGCACGGATGTCAAACATGCGCTCTTGGCCTGGACAAAAATGGAAGTCTGCGGGCAAAGCCTTAAAATCCTATCCCGCTTGTTTGAGTCTTTATGTCAGACGGGGTCATTTAAAGGTATAGTCGCTCTTTTTTTTTTTTTTTTTTCTTCACGTGTTTATAATTCTCCCACTTTCCCCGTTGCCCCCCACCCCCCGACATAAATTAGGGTTTGTAGAACATTTGCTGATGTCGGCACTTTTGCTGGAAGGCTGTTCCACTTATCCACCACACTTCCGAGTGAAGAAATAGTTCCTTACATTACATCTAAAAATCTGACCCTTTAATTTTAGACTATGACCACTTGTCCTCTCGCTTCTCCTTCTCTGAAAGGTACTTCCTTCCTGTATTTTGTTTGACCCCCTTTTGTGCATTTAAGGCGGAACTGTCAATCATTTTTTTTTAGGTCCACTAAATTCATTCACTGAAACTAGCTAGATCTTACATCATTGTGAGATCGTCAGCTTAACCCCTTCACTGCCGGGGGTTTTATTAGTACCGTAACGACAGTATGTGTTTACCATATGTGGGTTTGATTAAGATTCCCATTTTCCATTTCGGATGAACCCACACAAATCTTACTTCCTTCATCCTTCTGAGCGCTAGTATGTAAAAAAAAACCAAAAAAAAAAACCCTGAAAAAATATATTTTTTTGCAGTTGTCTTAGAATTTCTTCTACACAGTAGATACCACACGGAATAATGACATAATGTATCCCCAACTTCAGACATACCCAACATACGTAAATATTATGTTTTTTATACTCAGGAGGGCCACATCCCTTGCTTAGTACCCATGTACCCAGAACTGGTAGTATTTTTAATACTTCTGGATTAAGGGGTTTGGCGGTAGTGAACTGTGGGATGTAAGCTCCGCTTAGAGGGGACTCAAAGGGGAGTCCAATCTGTCGATACATGTCCCTGCCGCTGCCACAAAGTCAGGACGTACCAGTACGTCCTATAGGGCTTCTTAGCATTGCTTTTCAGGGTGTACCGGTATGTCCAAATGGTCGCAAAGGGGTTAAAAAAAACCCCTCCTGGAATCTGAGATAAGTGGCAGTCTGCGGCAGAGCCGACCTTATTTAATCAGTTTCCTGTCCCAAACTTCTCTCTCTTCTCCTGACACCATAACAAAGGCTCCCCAACAACATATAAGCAAGGGACACCAACTCCATAATTTGCACTTTAATGAGTGGTTCCTTTAAAATGTTACGTGGTCCTCCTTTCATCCGCAGTTGCCTCTTTTCCCAACCCTTTAGCTACTTCGCTTGCAGGAGATGTGTCTCTGGAGCTACAGCTTCTCCTAAATGTGACTTCCCCCCCCCTTACAGATTGCATATTAAAGTACTTAGAAAGCACTTTAATATACATTTTTTGTTTGGGGGGGGTGTGCACAGGACTGTCCTTTCAACAATGGGAGCAATCACGTAGGTCTACAGACTGGAGCACTGAATGTGTAAACTCCATGACATCGGTTTATTTAGTGAATAAACGTGTAAAATATAGGATTTGGGAAATGACAGATCTACTTTAAATGTCTCTATCCCATCGTTCCTCCAAACTATCCACGGTGTTATCCTTTAATCTTTTTCTGATCGTTTTTTATTCTGTAAACTATGCAGTTGAGCAGCCCCCACTCTGTCCAGAATATCCATCTAGCTCCAAAGCTTGGGTCTCCAGCCCTGTATATAATACTCTAGGTGAGGTCTGACATTAGGGAATTTATGTTAGAAGAATGTTATTATTAATACAGGTGGCCCTGCTCTGGTTAGTCTAGAGTCAAATTAGCTAATCCGACATTACAAATAATGGAAGCCTGGAACGAAAGAGGATTCCAAAAGGGCAAATGATTTAACAACTCATGTTAAACACCCCTGTAAGAGAATCTCCCCAACCAGCTAATCATTCCCACGGTCCGCAAATGTGGGACAGTTGGGTGGGTTAGTGGCAAAGTGCCCAGAAAATGGGATAGTTGGAGGTTGTGGGCCAAAATACTAAGTTCTTAGCATACTACATACATAGAGTACATACATTCTGTTAAACAGTAGAATGTTTCAGTCTTAATCACCCAGAGGGACCATCTGATTAATAAAGATATATGGGGAAAGGACTTCATTTACAAGTCTGACCACTTTAGCATTGCCATAAAGTGTCAGCTCAGTGTGGTGTTTGAGTTTGAATGTAGTGAAAATATCTCGTCTGCCTACAACGGTTACCTCCAGATAAAAGAAGTTTAGTAGAATGTGATAAAAAAAAAAAAAAACACTTCTCTTTAGCGCTACACTGGACACAGCAGTGCATTTAACCCCTTCATAACAAAGCCCGTACATGTATGGGCTCCTAATGCATTGCTTTTAATGGGTTTAAAGACAACCCATTGTCCTTAAGGGGTTAAAAACTTTTTTATTAACAATAATAATATTATTATTATTATTATCATATTTTATTTATATGGTGCCAACAATTCCTGAAGCGCTTCCTACAGTCCTTACATTCACAGGGTCGGCAGAACTAGAACTAAGCAAACCGAGACGTTAGGGAAACAACGGTCCTGCTCAAAACACATCAGATGGGGAACATTCTCAAGTAAAGCTGTATTTTTGGGGCTGTGTTTATGGCGTCACCATTCCAGACTAAAACCGACTCAAATCACTTCTGCAGTCAGGGAGACTTTACACATAAGTCCTTTTGAAACGTCCATATTTTTCAGACACATTAGGAAACGCCGCATGCCCTCGCCAAAAACGCGCTGGCACTAACTATTCACTGGAGTGCTTTAGCATTTACTGATGCCAAGGTTGGTCAGCTTGTGGCTGGCTGTGCATGATGGGAATAGAACATGTATGACCGCTAAGAAGCCTCCTGTGAGCGACCGGCGATTTATACTGTGCCAGTGCATTCCGCAAGGGATGAATATTTCAGGAGTATTATAGGCGAACAACAAATATTTATGCAGAGAGATGAAAAATCTTCAGTCCGGGTGCCAGCAACATCAAATCGACGTTCTAATTTGGTTATGGCGGCTCTATAAACAGGGTCTCTGCTTGTCTGCAGCTTGCAGACCGAGATCCCACATAATGGCATATTCACCCTTCTGCAATACCACACTGGGTAATAAAGGCTCCTTCTTCATTGTGGGCAAATGCCAATTAAAGGGCAAGTCCCATCGCTGTTCTCATCGCAGACTCGATATTAACAGCCTTTTGGTGTTTTTTTTTTTTTTTTTATCTTTTTACTTGTGTTATAGAAAATTTCACAATCTAACTGCTGTTGCGTTTTCATCCACAACCATGCATTGTTTATTTCACATAGTAAACAGAATTTGATCTATACATTCTGCTGCTGAAATTGCTAGTAAGTATATAGGTGTAATTTTCTTGTTGCACAGCAGACATCCAGTGACCATATCTGTCAATTTTACAACGATATAATCACAGATAAAAACAAAAAAAAGATAAAAATAGTCTATCGGTATAAACTTTTACCTATACATGTGTATAAATTATTTCAGTAAACCTCTACATGTAGGGAAACTATTAAAACTTCAGTCAGTAAAAGGGCCAAGATGGGAGAGCCTAGCTTCTTAAAGTGTCAGTGTGCTCCTCCTTACCCGGAGTCTCAGGTTTTTTCCCCAATCTCAGGGTGAAGGGGCAGATTTTCAGGGTCACACAGTCTGGGTCTGACTCATTCATACTCTGCATTGGGCTAATGATGTCTAAGACTCCCAGTTGGTGCTTTTGCTACCAGTATGTTATGGTTGATATCCCTGCTTGAATGCAGGTGACTCGGTTATGTGTATAACTGATGAGTTGCTACAGCTGCATGATGGGCCCTTAAAGGGTTAATATTTAAAGAGTCTCAGTCTCTCTCTGGTTCTGCAATGTGGATCTGGACCAGATCGCTGCCTGTAAGAATGCAGTGCCGGCCGCCTCGAGTAAACAGCTCATAACTTTTAAATATTCAGGGCAAAAAAATTTTGGCTTCTGGCAAAAAAAAAAAAAAAAAAGTTTAGTAAACAAAAACTTTACTGCCTGTTTAACCCCTTCTTTACTAAGGGTGTTTTGTGCTCAAGAACCAGAAACTTTTTTAGAAAATGTTTTCTTAACCATGATTCTCCGTTTTATTTTTTACGTTAAATACGCTAAATTCATATATTTGAAGCTAAAAATTTTCTTCCAACATTTTATTATGAAAATGATCCCCAAACCAAAAAAACCCATTGTGTAATTGTGTAATTATTTTTTTAAATGTTTTTTTTTTCATTTAAGGGGCACAAAATGGAACATGAAGCTTGAAATTTTAACAGATTTTGTGATGCCTGTGTCTCATTTGGGGCAAGGTAGGCTCACAGAAAGTAAAGGGTTAAATGTTAATATTTTATTCAAACAGTTTTTTTTTTTTTTACTTTATTATTATTATTTTTTAGGCTCCTGATTGGTTCATTTGGAACGCGATGCATCCATTGATTATGGAAGTCTTGCGTGATTGAGCGGAAGTGGTGAGCACTACTTCTGTTTTTTAAGATGGCATGGCATGTGATGAAGGTTCTAAGGTGTTTATATAAAAATAATTAATAATAACAATAGTCATAATAATACAGACTTGGATGTAATGGAAGGAAGCTTTTCACTACTGAGAGGGTAGTAAATACGTGGAACAGCCTCCTAGCAGAAGTGGTAGAGGCTAATACAGTAAGAAAATTTAAACATGCATGGGACAGGCATATGGCTCCTGAATCTAAGACGAGACCGACGACTGATTAAAGTCTGAGACTGGGAAGAATGGGTCTGATCTGCCGTCACATTTTATGTTTCTATGTATGTCAGTGGGCCACTGAGTGGGTGAAAGGGTTAATGAGAGAGAGAGAGAGAAAGGATGTAATAGAAACATGTAAGGGATTCAACAAACTGAATGTAGCTTCATTTCATAGAAGGAGAAACGTTACAGCAAGAGACCATCGTCTAAAACTATACATCATAGGTTTAGATGTAATTTAATGGGGCTTTACTTTACTGGCCGGGTAGTAGATAAGTGGAACAGCCTCCCAACCGAGGTAGCAGGGGTTAACACAGTAAATGAATTTAAACATGCACGAGATAGGCATATGACTCCTGAAGCTGAATCCTTAGGCTAAGCACAGTTCTAAAGAATACATTTGGCTACAGAAGGTTCTCCGCAGTTAAACTTGAAGTCATTAAGTAATTAATTTTATATAGCGCCTTCATTCCACAGCGCTGTACAGAGAAATCAATTAAATAACTGAAATCATTTCTAATCCAAAAGTCAGCAAGAAAGAAATCTAACTCCATTCTCCCACAAAGTCTCACATTTACCTCTTCATTAACCTCAAGGCACTTCATTTCACGAAGCACCTTAGTTCGGGGTGTGTGGACACCCCACATATACCCCACAGTCATTCTGGCCTCTGTATTGCAGCATTTCAGCCTGTAATACAGAGGAAGCGTGACGCGTGTCAATGACAGCTCGAGCTGCATTGACAGCATGCTTTCCAAGTGTCCCACTTCCAGGGAGACAGTCCCAGTTCTCCTGAAATGCCCCACTGTTCCGCTTTTGGGGGCAGTAATGGCCATGGGACGGTTAGCCCATTCAGAAGATCTCCCCCGACCGGCCCAATGATCCCTGAAATCAATTGAGATCTGTGCTTTTATAACAGAGATCTCTATCAGAGCTCCCACGTGGCCAGGTATTGAAGCAGTGTCCATCCGTGGGCACCTTAATTGTTAGGCGGTATGTGACGCTGTGCCACATGTTGCCTGTGCATTATGGGAGTGAAGATCCCGTGAGGTCTGTCACTGTAACAAATTTGCACATGAAATCGGGTCAGAAACACGGGACAAATCAAAAGATGCTCTTGGAGGAGATGCTATCAATACACAAGACAGACTCTCCTACCCTAAATATTATGCCATTCAGAAAATGGAGTTTGTTGACACGGGAAATTCTGTGTTCCTCAGTCTAATGAACATTACGCAGTAATTAAGTTATTTTTCTATGGCAAATGTTATAATTCTACAAAAAAAAATCAAATGCTGTATTTACTCGAGAAAATTACTTGAAGCTGGAAACAGATGATTTTTAATGGAATATCTTCATAGGTGTACAGAGGCTCTTTATCACTCCCATCACTCCTTTATCACTCCCATCACTCCTGTGTTCCAATGGCCCTTTATCACTCCCATCACTCCTGTGTTCCAATGGCCCTTTATCACTCCCATCACTCCTGTGTTCCAATGGCCCTTTATCACTCCTGTGTTCCAATGGCCCTTTATCACTCCCATCACTCCTTTATCACTCCCATCACTCCTGTGTTCCAATGGCCCTTTATCACTCCTGTGTTCCAATGGCCCTTTATCACTCCCATCACTCCTGTGTTCCAATGGCCCTTTATCACTCCCATCACTCCTGGGTTCCAATGGCCCTTTATCACTCCCATCACTCCTGGGTTCCAATGGCACGTTGTGTTCACTGATCAAAGTTTAAGGCTAATTAATGGTTAGAAAACCCTTTTGCGATTATGTTACAGCCAGAAATGTCCTTGTTTTCCATGAAAACAGCTGAGTGACCCCAAACTTTTGAACGGTAATGTACATTTATATATATACGTTGAAAGAACCTAAACGTAAAAGGGGGACAAAAAGTAGAAAGACTGGACCAGATTTACAAACGTTATCATCACATATATTGAATAATTATGGCAATTTACTAAACAAGCATGCAGGCTGCGGATGGGCTCCATGCTCGGACCTCGAAGAGTTAAAAACAACTATGCAGATCGAATATTGTTATTTAAAAAAATAAAATAAAATCCAATTTCAAATACAAAAAAAGACGGCGTCTTATAAGGCCGGACGCGGGGACCGAGTTTGTGGAGTAAAGATGGACACGTTTCTCTTGGCTACCAGGCTGCCATGTGCTGCCCGGGACGACGATCAGATGCGAAGGCCGAAGCCTGGACTCGACTTTCCTTCACGATTACATCCTCTCGATACATTAGAGGCCGCATGATGATATTCCCCCCCACACAGAAATTTGCTTTGTTTATGTAAAAAAACAGGCCGATTCCCTTTTTTTCACCCCAGAGCACGTGACCAAAAAAAGTGCATCGAATAACTTTAAAGCATTCAGTAATATAAAAAGTACACGGTTCTAATAACATGAATATGGAGGGTATTGGTGCAAATATATATATATAAGGGTTAAATCTGACGTGCACAAATCTTAACGGGAACAGAAAATCAAGACGGACAAAAACGGTCCGGGTTTTAATAAAGTGGCTTCTTTTGGGTGAATTAATGTATTTCCCGAGAGACTGATGCAATGTGAAGCCACAGCCGGCGGTATACTCTGCGCACCTTCGCTGTCCCTCGGCGACCATGTGCTCTGCCTGTAGGCATGTTGCTTTCATTCAGATCAAACACCGCACGCTGTCTACACAAACTCAATGGGGAAAACAAGCACGCTGCTACCTATTTGCCTCCGGTACGCGTGCAAAACAGGACTGGCGTTTTTTAGTTTCGGTATGAAAAACAGCCTCGTCCATAGAAAAAAAAAAATAAGAAGAAACAACCAACTTCATAATGAAAGCGTATCGAGCTATAAAGACCGGTGGCATTCATTATAAGACCCAGAAGCATGGCTAGGCCATCGTCGGAAAAGGGGGAAGGGCACATCTGTCTTGTCATTTTCGTAAAGGGCCGAAAAACCCACCAAAAACTTAGCAGAGAAAAGAATATATTGTCGTATCGCGCTCAAAATCTGTCACTTTAACACCAAAAAAAAAGGAGAGAGAGAGAGAGAACGAGAAACTGCTTCCTTTAGAGAAGCCGGAAAAAAACACACGTTATCATAAAAATAAACACTTATCGTGAATGCAGCATGGTCGTCTCCGAACCCGATATGTGAAAGTAAATGGTAACCCCCCGGAAAAAAAGCCCGGAATCCGATTTATTTTGGCATCGCTGCAGAATCGATGTCCGACTTGGCAAAATGTAAGGAATTTACCCCAACGTATAAACGCTTACCATCGACGTCTCTTTCTGCCGGTCAGTAGCACCGCGTCTGTGTAATCCTTTGGGGGGGGTGGGGGGAAAAAAAAAGACGCGGGGTGCTCCGCGAACCCCGATGCATCGGATTCCCAACGTGCTTCCATGTTGTAGATTCCATGTGCTTCCAGCACGCGCTCGGCTCAGTAGAATGTTCTGCTGTCGAAGGCACTCGACGTCATAGTGCAAACAGACAGGGAAAACACACACACACCCTCCTCGCACACTCACATGTTCTGGTTCCTGTGTTCTGACGGGATGCTAGGCACATACAAAGCACGGGTCGCAACGAAGCGCTGGCCTTTAATTTAACTCCGAACTCTTTCTTTTTCCAAGCAGATCCCCCCCACCACCCAGTATAACAGGCAGAGCCGCACTGGAAGCCTTGCCTCGCACTGGAAGCCTTGCCTCGCACTGGAAGCCTTGCCTCGTGGACTGGCCCTGTGCTTCTGACACACAAGGCTCTTGTGAGAGTGGAGGAGGGGACGCGAGGAAGTCACAGGCTTTTAGCACTAAAGCTATGGACTGAAGAAGAGAGAGGGGGGGGGGTGGACACCTGGGTGAAGTTCTCCCCACCATGGCTGAAGCTCACAGCCATTCTCCTAAAACCTTCGAAGATCTCTGACACCCGACACATAGTTCGTAGTTTTTTTTTGTTGTTTTGCAACACAAATTGTAACAAAATGCTGGCGGCTACAAATCCGTTTAGGCGAATTAACTTGTCGCCAAAAGCGATCGATACATTTGCAAGTCGCAAGCAGGTACTTTTTTTCCAGACGCATTTTATATATTACGGAATTTCCATTTCCGTAAAAAAAAAAAAAAACGGCAAATAATATCGTATATAATGTATCGCTGAACAGTATGCTTGGGATCTGTAAGTGTATCAATCAGTTTTGCCACAAGTTCATCAGAAAAATTAGAAACTACTGCAAATACGGAAAAAAGGGGGGGTGCAATCAAAAATATACCCCCTGATGCCTTCCAATGGGCGTTTTTACATTTTATTTATAGAGCGTCAGCAGATTCCGTGGCGCAATTACAATGAGGAAGACTGAAAGTTAACAATTACCTTAATATTAATGTTAATTTTGAATATTATCAACATGTACATAGGAGATACAATCTATCTACTTTATATGTATGTATATATATATATATATATAGCTCCCTTAACCCCTTCTAGATTGTGAGTTCGTTTGAGCAGGGCCCTCCTCACCCCATGTTTCTGTAAGTCGAACTGTTATGTAATGCTCTACTTATTACACCCCGTGTACCCATTGTACAGCGCTGCAGAATTTGATGGTGCTATATAAAACAATAAGTGATATATATATATATATTATAGTATGTGGTTTATGTAGGCAAACAGTTTTGTTTGCTGATGACACATAATTAGGTAAGGTTATAAAGTCTGATCAGGATGTAGCGTCTCTTGAGAATGATTTGGATAAACCAAGGGGACTGGGCAAATAAGTGGCAGATGAGATTCAATATAGATAAGTTTAAGGTAATGCACTTTGGTACCAAAAATAAGCATGCGACTTACACTCTTAAGGGCACTGCATTGGGAAAAGCAGAAAATGAGAAGGACTTGGGTATAATTGTAGACCATAAACTTAGCAACAAAGTGCAATGCCAGTCAGCAGCTGCAAAAGCCAGTAAGGTATTGGCATAAAGAGGAGTATTAAATCAGGAGATGAAAATGTAATTTTACTCTTTATAAAGCAATGGTGAGGCCTCACCTGGAACATGCGGTGCAATTCTGGGCACCAGTTTTAAAGAAGGATGCTATAGAGCTGAAGAAAGCGCAAAGGTGGGCTACAAAGTTAATTAAAAGAAAGGAGAATTTTAGTTATGAAGAAAGACTAGAAAAACTGAAATTGTTTTTACTTGAAAAGAGACGTCTAAGAGGGTATCTGATCACATTGTATAAATACATACAAGGTCAGTATAAACCGCTCTCTAGTGATCTATTCACCAAGAGGTCTCTACAAAAGACACGGGGTCATCAGCTGAGACTTGAGGAAAGGAGATTTCAGCATCAGCAGAGGAAAGGGTTCTTCGCAGTAAGAACAATAAGAATATGGAACCCTCTGACTAAGGATGTTGTATTTTTTAAGAAAGCTCTGGATGCTTTTCTGGTTAAGCATAACATAAAGGGCTACAACTGCTAAAAGGACAGTCGTATTAGAAAGCTGATCCAGGGAGTAATCTGATTGCCGATATGGAATCAAGAAGGATTTTTTTCGCCGTTGTGGCATAATTGGTAATTGCCCCAAGTAGGGTTTTTTGCCTTCTTTTAGATCAACTTTAGAGCTAGGTATGGGTGAAAGGTGGAACTTGATGGACTGAAGTCTTTTTTCAAGCTTCTCTACTATAACTATACTATAACTATAACATTGTTAGGGATGGTTTTAAACAGGTGTGACACCACAACAACTCCCACATGTTGTCAGTGGACCTACGTGTCACGTTCCATGCCATGTGGTGGGGCCTTATGAGAGCGGAGCACAGGCCGCTGTACGAGCTCCTACAGTCACACAGTGGTGCTTTCCAACTCCGCATCCCTAACGCGAACTTTGTTGAACATTGTTTTCATGTAGGGACTTGTGAATGGGAAGAGTTGTACTTTGAGGACATGGGGGGGGCGAGGTGGGCCAAAATGTATATTGAATCCGAAGATATCTGGTGTGAATCCTGCACTTCTAGAATATTCACATGTTGCAAAAGTCAATGGAATCAAGTCCGGTTCAATTTGCTGCCTTGTAGTCATCTGAGTTCATTGTACTGCGCCATGCGTGACAAAATACACTCAACTGAATTTGTGTCACACAAAACTGATTTTCACCTCTCTGCCAGCCTCAGATGGACATTTTCAGAGACCCTATTTTTTATAGTAACCATATAGTGCGTCTCTCGTCTGTGCCCAGATAAATAGTTTTAAATCTCAACGCAGCTGCCTGTCAGACAGCATAGGGCCTAATGCTGGATGTTACGTGACCCTGCGGTTAACCGCGAGGTTGCTCGCAGCCAGAGAGAAACCCCCAGGTGAAGTAAGGGAGTAAATAACGGAGGGGTATGTATGTATGAATAAGTATTTGTGTGTGAGCATGAATGTGTAAGTGTGTGTGAGCATGACTGTATGCCTGTGTGTCAACATAGATATGTATGTGTGTGTGTGAGCATGAGTGTGTATGTGTAAATGTATAAGCATGGATGTGGAAGTATTTGTAAAAAGTGTATGCATGAGTATGGATGTGTATGTAGAAGTGGTCATTTGTGAGCATCAATGTGTATGTGTAAATGTGAGTATGAATGTGTACGTGTGTGTGAAAGGGAGTATGTGTTAACATAAGTGAGTATGTGCTAGCATGAGGGTCTAACTGTGCGTTAGTGAGGATGTGTAAGCCTGTGCATGTGTCTTAATGTGAGTGTGTAGTGTGTACAAATGAGAGAGAGTGTATGTGAGTTATTGAGGAAGGGGCAAGGGGCCGATGAGGTCAGATCTCCCTTGCACACCGGTATGTTATACAGAGCCAGCTTAGCTCTTCTTACAGTAAAAGCTCTCAGGGGTTGGTCCTTTATAATGCCGAGTGAAGTCAGATGGCTGAAAAATGTTTTCTATAAACCCCAGGGTTAGTGAATACCCCTCAAAGACAATTCGGGGCCCTAATAAGGCCAAAACATTTCCTTCCTCATACCTTTCTCATCCCCACGTATACAGATGAGTATGGGATTATTTGGAAGGTCACTAAAAGGTTACATGTCAGACAGA
Organism: Spea hammondii; assembly: GCA_029215755.1. Taxonomy (NCBI): domain Eukaryota; kingdom Metazoa; phylum Chordata; class Amphibia; order Anura; family Pelobatidae; genus Spea; species Spea hammondii. The sequence goes on from JARDYJ010000005.1 coordinate 7,033,355, forward strand.
GTTTGACATTTTTGTTTGCGAAACTTTTTCCAGGCCCAGCTAATAATCTGTATCTTAACGCAGCTGCCGTTTACAAAACCATTTCAAGGGGAGCTCCAGCCCTGGTTCATGTAAAATACATATAGGAGCCCATTTTGCATGGACTCCAGTGCATTCTACTGTATGCAGGCATCGTTTAGTTATCGGATGATGGTTTTATTTAACACTACCGCCTGGTTGCCTAAACTGAAAGCAGTCAGCCCCATGCACCGTAGCCCTTCCACTGGAACCACGTCTAGTAGGGGCAGCCAATCACATGCCTGCTTCCTGAATACTGCATACATGCAATTGGCTGCCGCTACTCAAAGGAAGTCCCACATTGCATGAGCAGGAAGTGTTCTTGAGTATGCTTCCTGCTTATACTTCCTGGCATTACCAAAGCCAAGGAGGAGGAAAATATTAACCCTTGTTGTCTTATAGCTCATCCTGGACACGTTCCTCTATGTTGTGTCACATAATAATGCGCACACACACCTGAGAGAGGATTCTAGGCTTGCAGACTATCGAGCCGCCATATACGTAGTATTTAGCTCCATACTGACTGCCTATACCAGCACAGTGATAAAGGCCAGGAAGTCTAAATTTAACCCATTCATGTGCTAGCAAAGCGGCCGGGACAAAGAATACAGAAACTTTTTCACCATTACCTGACACCTTGTCATCTTTGAAGGCAGGCGCATAGCGTTAAAACAAAACGCACAGGATATTTATTATGCTAACTGAATAGTTATTCGATTTTCGAGAAAACCACGTACCCTCTGAGTACATTACAGTATTAGAGTATCTTTTAACAGTGCAAGTTGTCTTGGAAACAAAGGTCATTTTGTCATTTTTCGGTGAACATGACACAATACTTTAATGCTTTTTTTTTTTCTTTCTCTTTTTTTAGTACACAAATTTACTTGAAGGTCCCTGAGATCTTTATTTTCCATGTTTAGATAACCTTGTACATTGCTTGCTCACTTTTGATAAGCAGATAAGAGTCGCCACATCAAAGGTTGAGTAATTAAACCGTGAAATCTTCACTCAGTTATGTTACCACGCAGAACGGTCACACAAGGGTACCGAAACCTACTCTCGCCTGCTGCAAAATTGCCAGTTTTGGGGTTTCTCTGATTTATATGCAATCAAACCGCTGACATCATGGATCAAAGTATTACATATAACTGCAATAGGGTGGCCATATGAGACATTAATGCGAGGACACATATTTGCTTCCCATGTTGCTGACCACCTCATGTAAAATGTGTGCTGACAAACTACAATGTCCATTCGTCCCAAGTGTTCCTCCTTAGGACCCAAATCCACGACTCCCTCTTTCTTCCCCCGATGCCCCTCTTTTCTAGAAGCTCAGAATGTTTGCAGTGTTCTACAGCCCTAAAAACCCCAATAATGTGTATAGAAGTGGAAATAAAATATATATTATTTTTCATTTTATTTCTCTACAATGGGGACTATTACTGATTTGATTTGTCAGAATGGTGGCCAATTTGGCCAAATGTTGTGCATTCTTGAGGCAAGTTACACTTGTCTGCTATGAGGTTGAACCTCCACCCATACAGAAAAGTTTATCCAAATCCAAATCATAGTCATAGAAGGTTCCATTTGGATATATCTAGGATTCACTCTGAGAGGCAAGGTTTCAGTCCATCACAAGGAGCTAGAGGGGGATAATGTTGATGATTAATGGTGCTCATCCAAAACTAATAGGGTTGGACATGATTGTCACCGTAATCAGTGGCACGAGTCTTTATTTGGAGAATAAAGTGGTTGGAGGGTCGTTGGCTGGGCCTTTGGGCATCCAGGCTGTAGGCAAGCAATCATGTCAGCCAGTGATATGCCACTTGTTTACAAGTTATACTTTGTAAATAATCAAACTAAGCAATTTATAGTGGATGTTGTATCCAGCAGTAAGGTGATTTCAACAAAGAGCCAAACACAGACCTTTCCCAAGTGAATATCATCGTAACCAACATCTGAATCATCCACAAAGGGGTCAGCCTGCCATATTTTGAGACAGAGGTGTAGACATCACAGGCAATGTAGGCAAACATAGTATATACCCCAAACTCAGGTTAATAGTAGGGACATTCCACCGGCAGGTCTGCCCAAACCATAGCGGGACTGTTGGCACCTACTAAATTCCCACCTGACAGTTACTTTATTATTGTTCTCCCAGCAGATGTGGTAGAGGGTAATACAAAGCATGGGATAGGCTTATGGCTACTGAATCTAAGACGAGACCGCGGACCAGTCTGGGTATTTACATCAAGAAAAATAGATAGACTAGATGGGCCAAATGAGTCTTATCTGCCGTCAGAGTCTTTGTTTCGGTTTTATTAGACACATAAATATTGGCATAATTGGTATAGATGGAGAATTAAATACAGGGACAAACAGACTAATAGATGAAAAGCCAAATACAAAAAAAGCAATAAGGATTTATTATTCGTATTTTGTTCCATTGTGATATCTTCTAAATTGTGTTTCTATCCCTAAAGCACCTGAAATCCAAGGTTTCCATAGCAACTGCCTGTGAGTCAGAATAGGTTTGCAACGAACCATATGAAAGGAGACAGCTGAGGACAATGCAAGATGTGAACATAAACTACAGGTGGCAAAGTAATTGTGAAAAAAAACTCTCCATGGGTTTTTATTTAATTATTAGTTTTCTCACTTAAGTAGCTTTTTAAAACTATGATGTCATTTTCAGTTTAATAAAAATGAAAACCATCACCTTATAGTTTATGGCAGCTGTGTATTTGCAACATATGTCTTTCTTATCATACTGCGTTGTAGTAACCAATATAATGTCCCAACCCGTAATCCTCCAGCAGGACTCTGTGACTCCTGAAAGTCTATGGAAGAAGTGACTTCATTAGAGAGGCAGGACTTTATCAGAAATGCCATAAAGCATCAGCTCGGTGTGGTGCTTGTGTAGGGAATGTCCCCCAACTATCACATGACAGCCTATAATGGTTACCTACATACTAGGTTAAAGTTAATAGGAAATATATCACTGTATACAACGTTATATTTCATGCTCAAGGGAAAATATTTTTTTCCCATGGGAAATTCCATCTAAAGAACTCCTGGATGTTGCCCATGTAATAGTGTATATTATATATATATAATAAAAAAAGAATTCATGGGTTCTGAAGTATACGTAGAATACTTATATATTACATACCAGCCTGCAAATAGGTTCTAGTATACTCTTTAGTATGACTCGTCACATGATTATGGCTTTTTGCCTAAATATTTTCCAAGTAAAATTTAGCATGTGAGCAAATGCTTAAAAAATAACTCCTAATGGCAAGGGGCTTGCTGGGGGGTTTATTTTAGGCAATTGCTCTATTTGCTCTTTTGCTTTTAGGCTATTGCTCTATTTATTTTATTTGCTTGTAAGATACAAATGTAATGATGTCACAACATCAGAGTAGAGTCGGTGTAATAGAGGTTTATACCTCAAACCGTACATTGATTTTATTAATGCAGTGTATGTGAGGCGGGGGGGCGGGGGTTCAGGTAAAGCTAAGTGGCCCTATCGGCCCCTTGCCCCTCCTCAGTAATTCACAAATGCACTGGCACACATTTTTACACACACTCTCACATTTGCACAGACTTACTTACTCACGCTCACACACGAGCGCATGCTTACACGTACTCGCTGACACACACCTGCACCCTCTTGCTAACATACGCTCCATGTAGCCACTGGTTCCCCATAGACTGTTTGATTTATTCAGGTTAAAACAAATCATAGATGGGTGAATTCAGACAAATTATAGTCAATTTTGGGGGGCTTCCCAGAGTAGGATACCTAGAGTTCTCCCTTCTGGGAGGGTGGCTTCATAAGGGGTGGGGCTATCCATGTATAGAGGCGGGGCTAGCACCAGACAAACTTAAATTGATAAGAGGAGCAGTGGGTGGATAGTGGGTGGATAGTGGGTGGATAGTGGGTGGATAGTGGGTGGATAGTGGGTGGATAGTGGGTGGATAGTGGGTGGATAGTGGGTGAGGAGTGGGCATAGCCTCTGCCCAGGAAGGGGACCCGGACAACCGGGGAAGCAGCTCTTCACCCATAGACTCTGGCTTATATTCGGTTATCACCTGTCCCATTTAGCGGGACCACAAGCTGCTTAACAGGCCATACCCGTCACATATTATCCATGACATCACCGGCATGGGACAAGAAAAAAGTATGATGTGCCGAGGCTACCCCGTTTCAGTGAAAACAGCTACAGAATCCTCGACTCATCTCGCTACCGGGTACATGCGCGGCTCCTTTTCCTACCTCTTGAAACCTGTAGAGAGTTAAAACCTCCAGCTTCTCGACTCAAAAAAAAACCCGGCAAAACAAAGCTTGTCCTTGTGAATTTTTCAGCTCACCGGGCTTTTTGGCCGTTCTTCAAAGAGAAATATACACAGTTAATACCAAATATGCATCTGCCTGCGCCCCGCTCGCTCGGGTAATGAATCAGGGCGCTTATTGTTTTGGATTATGTTGACATTTTGCTCCGAGCGTCTCTTGCCAAAAGACGTCCCCCCCCCCCCTTGGTTCTGTAACGAGAAAGGTTTATAAAAGCAGAGTCAATTGGGGTTCCTGACTTATGTAGGATGAACTGTAATTTCTTGCGGGGATCTGCTTGCATTCCAAGAATATCTGCTTCTTGTCTTTTGCATAATATAAAAATATAAGGCATTTTAGCAAAAAAAAAATTAATAAAATATATATATTTATACTCAGATCAAATGACTTGAGAACGGCAAAGTAATCTTGAGAAACTTGGCATTTAGTAATGTAATGTAAATAAAGGATGTGTGTTACTCTGGTACTGGCTCCAAACCCCTTTAAGGATCCAGATGTTTCCCCGACCCAGATTTCCCTGTGTATGTCGCAACCCCAAGTGCTACGGTTACAAACTGTCCCGGGTGACTGTGTCAGGGTTCCGGCGGTCAGCGGTAAACAGACAATGTTACCGAGTTATGTAACACGTCACTAATCCTTGAGAAAAATACAACTTCGTCACATGTTTAAAGTCTAACTTGCGCAAGAGCGAGAAAGTTGGCTACTTTACGCTCAGATCAGCTCAGCACCCATGTAAGGTACTTATTTAGCTGTTAATTACAGTTGAGATGGGTAAACAAGAGAGAGTGGTACATACCTGGAATAGTCTTCCAGCAGAAGTGGTAGAGGCTAATACAATGAGGGAATATCAACATGCAAGGTATAGGCATATGGGCAAACTGGATGGGTCAAATGGTTCTTATCTGCCATTCTATATTAGCCCGGAGTCGTGGTATAACACAAGATGTTGCCCCTCTTCTTACATATATCTTAGACCTAAATGGCTTTGAATATGTCATCGCACAGATGCGAAATCGGTATTTACTTTAGTGCCATTGCTATGATAATGGAGCTTTTGGTTGAAGTTGATACCTTTTATTGGGGTAATGTAGAAAAAGATGTAAAGTTACATAAAGTTTCAGGACCTCGGAGGGCTCCTTTTCAGTTGGAATGGCCATAGCCTTACATCGTGCTCCTGGCTATCAGATCGCACTATAGGATATAGGTAACCCACTGCAGCTCCAGCGCTGTAGCATACCCCACAGCTCTCCACAAGTCTCGCCATTGGAAAAGCGGATGGAACCGATCTCCTTCAAGGTGAGAAGATGCAATTTGGCGTATAGATCAAAACATCTGCTTGATGACATGAAGAAGAATTGAGAATGAAGCCTGTTCTACTCCAGTCTGAAGAGCGCTAAGACCCTCGTGCCATCGTTTAAAGTCAGGAAATTAAACGGATTACGACATATTACCAGGATTATTAAACTAAATAAAATACTCATCAAGTAATTCAAATTTAACCCCTTATTTACAAAGCTGACCTTGCTGAGAAGCAGCACATCCTTCCCGGGCCAAGCAACGTTTAAGAACACCTAAGATTAATCAAATATGGGGATAATCCATTAAAATAAAGCACTTTTCCCCCATCTGTAAAATATATCTGCCCCACATAGGCTTCCAGGGTATCCACTTTATCAGCTGGCCATGTATTTCTCAGAGGTCATCACAAAGATTTTCTAAGAGCAAGAACCCGAATGTGCTTCGTAAGAGAATCGCAGGGTCTTATACCGATAGTAGTGCAAAGTTTGAAAAGTGGTCTTATCGCTATAGCAACCAACGGAATTCTGCAAAACAGTAGACTTCTTTACAAGCAGACACTTTTTTTTATAATAACCCCCATCGAGGTCTCAACTTATTAGGAGTAATAAATGATTGGTTTTTTGTGTAATAATTATGTCTTTCTTAATGTGTATTAATTTTATTGTCACTTTTAGTGTTATTGTTAACTTTCACTCTCCTTTTATTGTTACAGCGCTACGGAATCAGCTGGCGCTATATAAATAAATGTAATATAATAATATATTCTCTCATTTGTTTGACTATTGTCATTATTACGTGTTCTCCTCTTTCTACAGCAATGCGGAATCTGTCAGCGCTATATAAATAAAAGATAATAATCTGTGGGACTGGCGGACATCGCAATTCTTGTTTGGACAGCCTTCCTCCTCAATAAATATTTCTCTAAGCCTATATTGTCACGCGGCATATTGGCCTTTAAATGTCTAGAATATCTAGAATACTGATATCCAGGTGTCCTAATCCATAGTAAACATGGGGAGAGTTCTTGAAAGTCTGATTTAACTATACATCACACAGGGCCATTAAGCCCTTCTTGCAGGAGGTCATCACTGGCGTTGACCACAACGGCCATGTTTTCCCAGGATGCGTATCATTGCTGACCAGCCCAGATAAAATGTATGTGGGATGTATAACCTTCCATAAGTCTCTACATCCCGGATACCGCAGGGCAGCATTTTATCTGGACTGGTCAGCAATATGTAAATAATATATGTGTCCTGGAAAACATGGCGGATGTGGTCAACCTAGATGGTCCTTCATGAGTCATTGTGAGTTAAAGTCCTAAACGCGCTTCCAAAATCCTGAATGAATATTTTGGCCAAAATGATATAATCCGCTAATATCCTGTACGGCGTCCGATCGTTGTTAGTGCTAAACTTGTACGCCGCGGCGGGATAATCTGTTTAAATTAACATCTCTAATGGGAACAGAAGGTACAAGCATTCTATGCGTCTCCTAATTCATCACTTGCGTCCTCAGAGATTTCCATTTTTACCCAGTCTAGGAATGCATTTGATTTATAAAAAGGGGATTTCCACCAATTTATTTCATTACCGGTATCATATTAAATAAATTCCATTCTTGCGTATCAGCCGTTTGTTTGAGTTCTCGCTCTGATATCGCTCTGATCTACTAGATAAATCTACTGAATCCTTTTCATACTGCATTGTTGTAAACAATAGAATGTCTCGGCCTTAATCACAAAGAAGGACCCTCTGAAAGAGTAAAGCATGTTGTAGATGATATAATTTATGGCATTACATTACAATCATTTACAGCATTAAACTGTATGCTGGCCAAGCGCTATGGACACTGTTGTTCAGAGGAGATGGATGCCAGGTGTTGTCCATCCCAGAGCGGATACTTATTATTTAAATCAATCCTTGTTTTAAATTGAAACTGATTAAATATATTGATAAAGAATTAAACTGGATCATGGCAGGCTTGGCACCTTCTAGCCGGAGGCTGGCAAGTAAAGCCAAGTGGCCCTATCAGCCCCTTGCCTCCCCCGACATAGGCACTAGCACACATCCATGCTAACACACAATAACATACACATTTTATGCTTACACACAAACGCTAACACATACACATTCATGCGCACATTCAGTTACACATACACATTCATGCACACATACAGTTACACATACACATCCATGCACACATACAGTTACACATACACATTCATGCGCACATACAGTTACACATTCATGCGCACATACAGTTACACATTCATGCGCACATACAGTTACACATTCATGCGCACATACAGTTGCACATACACATTCATGCGCACATACAGTTACACATACACATTCATGTTAAAACACACTTGCACTTATTCATACATTCTCATTCTAACTTACATAAATTCATACATACTCTCTCACCTACCCTTTCACTCACTCACGCCACCCCTTACATCACTGGCAGCTTTCTCTCTTGCTTTCATTGTGGGGTCGTTCCCACTGCATTCCTGGCTCCCAAATTCCCCCCCCCCCTGCCCCTAGGGCCAGCCCGCCTTGATCTGGATGCTGTGGACCACCACAGCCCTGACAAGAGGGTAGAGACCAGGAGACATGGAAAGTGATTTGTAATATTTCCTTTATAATACATCTTCATCAAGGTGTTCCCAAGGCATTGGCATAACCCAAACTCGAGATTTAAAGCCAAGCGAGGTCCCTACTTCATATAGAGAATGGAATAAAATTTGTGCATGTTTAGGCAAAATAAAGCAACCTAAGGGCAATGTATATGTCAAAAAATAACATCGAGGGCATTCGAAATTCTCTTCCCACGGTGAAATGTATAATTATACGTCAAGGTGATGCGTAGAACTGATTGTTACGCAATTATGATCTGGTAAATCTCATTGCCGCAACATGTTACCATAATTATAGCTTGTGAAGAATATTTATGAAGCTCTTTGAAAGAAGAACAAACATATTATAGCGGTGGATACATTATTGTTCCTTAAAGGGAAATTAGTGTGATAATTAAAAAATACATTTGCTTTTAAATACATGCTCCCCATTTCATATGGTTGGTTAGTTAGGAACTTTTGCTAATTGCGCGCAGGGGAAAATATGCCCCGAGGGGGCAGAAACCTACAATTTACACATTTTTCAGCTACTCTGTACCCGTTTTAGATTTTTTTGCATATACTCCTGCATGGGAACTGTGGGTATTTGCCCATGTTGACCGCCCCTTTCTCCTGTGGACCCTTAATTCTCATGGCATCCATGGCATGGTGGTTTTCTGGTTTAATGCACTCTGTACCTTTTAGTGTCTCCTTCTCACCCGTCCTTTTCCCTACCACCCTCTTTTGGAGCCTCGGGGCTGAATTTTAGGACCTCTACTCTGTCTCCTCTCGAGGTCAACTAAGGTCTCCTTTGGGACTCCAGTACCATACCTCTAGGCTGACGATACGCTGAATGATTTCTCCTGACTCTCTCCTTTGAAGAATTTGTCAATCTACCCTTTGGTATGACATTCCTTCTCCTGCAACTCCCTACTAACCAACATCTACCGGCTTTCACCCCTCCAATCCATCCTTGGACGCCTATGCCAGAAAATATCTTACTTACCCGTCGCTCTCCAGCTGCTGCCCACAGTGCCCGTGCCTCATTGACTCCCCATGACTTCCAGAATTACATTTAATCCCCCCCACTCCCCATACCCTATACTCTCCAAATGCCCTAATAACTGCCCTCTCCGCTTTTCCCATGCTTTTTATCACCTCTTCTCACCTGTGCTGTAAATACTGTATTCTCTGAAATCCACCTATTTAGAGAAAGACACAACCGCCCCTCCTATTACCCTCAACCTGCATTCTGAAGAAACCATCCATCCCCCCCCAACTTGAAGACCACCCTACTGACGTCTCCTCATCACCCTCACTACAATCATCCTTCCCCAAGCGGTCTCTCTCCTTCCATCTTTACCCCGTCCTAATCTTAATGTCTTTGGCTAATTTTTATTTTATCGTTCATGTTTATTGTTCCCCTGTTGTAATCGCGCTACAGAACCCGCTAGTGCTATAAATAAACGTAACGGATCCTCAGAGTTTTTGCCCCAGTTTCGGGATGGATGGGCCGATTTTTAGGGTCATACAGTCTGGCGCCGACTCCTTCTTAGATTCTCCTCTGATTTAATGACATCTGAGGTTCCCTCCTGACTCGAACATCTTTCATAAGGACTATTATTAGATCCGTTAGCAAGACATTACAATGGTGTTTTTCTGTTGGGCTACAGAAGGGTTAATATTTAAGAGTCAGCTCATATAGGTGAGGATATACCGTGAGTCATGGCGGTGTTTGAACCCGCCTGCTTCTACGAGCTGTCATTACTGACAGCGTGGGAACTCTCTCCTACCGCAGTGACAGGGATGACCTAACGCGAGCCGACAGATCATGAGGTCATAGTCTAAATCTAGAGGGTCGGGAGGCTTGGTTACAATGTAAGGGAGGTTTACTTTAGTGATGAGAGTGGTGGATAAGTGGAACAGCCACCCAGCGGGTGTCATCGCGTGAACACCTGGTTGCACAGAGCCTCCTTTGCCAATTGAGAGTCCAAGTTCCTGAAGGATCCTTGGCAGGCTTCCTCTCTGTGCCTTGGATTAAATTGGATGAAAAGGATTGGAGGGGCTCTAAAAGCCTTACGCACTACGATTCATCTCTGTAGGGCTCCTTTAATGCCCCTTCAGTCTTTTTTTTTTTTATAATATTGACTGTGAATTTTTTATGTTTTTTATTATTTTATTTTTATTTTGTTTTCAGGTATCCACAAAAAAAATGCAAAATAATGCAGAATCCCGGCATTTTGTCTTTCGTCTTTTATTATGCAATTAAAACAGTGAAAAATTAAGCCAGCTGATGGCGTTCATGCGCGTAGAGTCATACATCATAGCTACATGCACACCCGGGGTGCACTGGAATGATTTAGTGCGCATGTAAATGGCTTCCTATACCCAGGTGTGCACTTCCATAAATCACTGCAAATGCCGAGGTCATAGGCTACCAGCATGTGCACCAGATAAAAAAACAAACAAACAGATGCATTATGGGTAGCGGGTGGTCCACAGGCTTCGCTTTCATGCCGTAGGTCTGGAAATATTGCACAGCTCTGCGGCTAGAGCCTCTTAAACAGATATCTCCAGAGACGCAGCCCATGTGGTCTAGATAAGTAAACTGAAGGGGTAGTATATAGATGGAACAGCCTCCCAGCAGAAGTGGTAGAGGCTAATACAGTGGGGGAATTTAAACATGCATGGGGTAGACATATGGCTCCTGAAGATGAGATCACGTTAAGAATTAAAGACAAAAAAAATAAGTCAGAAGTTTAAGAAAAGAAGCGGAAATGGTTGTTTGCGGCAGAGATGATGTTTATTTTTACTTACTTTACACTCTGCTGCCTTTAGATCATGGATCTGTTTCCTAGAAACATCATCGAAGCGGATCCTGCCTAACCTCGGAGATGTAATCTCGCACGATAAAGCAGATTTTTTGCGTTTCGCACCTCGTCCGATCCCTTCTGTTCTACTCGTTAGACTATAGATTCATTGGGTAAAACGCGCACATATGGATTAAAGGGTTAATAAAGATAAAATCTGAACCTTTTATCAGTGTAGCGTTATAACAGCCGCCTGTCCGACGCGTTTTAACGCACCACGTGGCTGAATTGATACATATAATTCCTCTCTCCTGATTGGCTGCTCGAGCCCCCAGCCGCTCTCCCTCCGCTGCCGCCGCCCTGCTGATGTCATATCCCGGCGCTCTGTGACATAAAGGTTTATAGATGCTTTGCTGACTCTGGGGACTGCCATCCCATAGACCTGCCACCGTAGGCCTATAAAGCCTTCGCCGACAATATGTCACCGTCAAAAATTGTTCACAAAGGGCCAGTCTGACCTAGAAAGGGCCGGTTGCGGTCAGATGTGAACAGTTTTGGACAGGCCTGCATTAAAGGTGAGTAAAAGGTGAAAAAAAAGCTGTGGGTGAAGTAAGGGGTGAGTGAGAGGGTGAGGGAGGGAGCACGTATGTCAGAGTGTGAGTGTATGTATAAGCGTGTGTGTGTGAGCATGAATATTTTTACATAATAAATTTGCACATGTGTTTGTGTGTTAACATAAATGGGTGTGTGTATATGTGTCGGCATGATTGTGTATGTGACAGCATGAATGTGTATGTGTGTGTGGTAGTGTAAATGTGTATGTGTAAGGGTGTGTGAGCATGAATGTGTATGAGTGTGAGAGGGACTGTGTGTTAGTATGTGAGTGTGTGTGTTAATATGCGTAAGTGTGCAATAGAGAAGGTATGTGTAAGCGTGTGTGTGTTAGCACAAGTGTGTAAATTTGTATAAGATTGTGTGTGTAAATATGCGTGCCGGTGCGTATGTAGGTATCTGGGGGGTAAGGGACTACTTAGCTCTACCTGCCCCCACCCCGGGCCAAAAGGTGCCAGCTCTCCCCTGGTCACTGGGCTCATTCAGCGCTTTCTAATACTTTGTAATACAGGAAGTAGGAGGAGGCTTAAAGGGAGAGCCCAGAGTGCCCAAAGCAAAATGAATCTCCCAACAGGTAGCGGGAAATCTATAAAACTGGTTGACGTCATTCATTTAATTTTTTTTTTAATTAAAGATGATATGTTTGTTTTAATTGCTCTTTTGTTCTGTGTTTCTCTTGCTCATTGTGAGAGCTTGTGAAATAATCTGCGGTGCATCCTAAGTAGGCCAATCGCAGGGAGGTGCTTGACGATAATTGGGCTCTGGCACCATTTTCCCAAGTTAATCAGCAGGATTGGTTAGTGACTTTTGGTACTTTCTCTCTTTGTACAAGCGTTCATCGTCCTGAGAGGGTAGTAGATACATGGAACAGCCTCCCGGCAGAAGTGGTAGGCGCTAATGCAGTGGACAGGCATATGGCTCGCATCATCAAAAGCGAGCAGACTAGCTGGGGCCGAATGGGTCGATGTGCTGAATGTACGTGGACCGGCGAGGACGAGGAGACAGTTAGTTCGCACTCACACTTAGTACATCACGATCTTGCCGTGCCCCTCCCCCCCTATTGTGCTAACCTGTTCCTTTTGTGATAAGTGTATCTGCTGGCGCCAGAATCGCCATTTCCAGGGACTCTCGGCTTTTGGTCACGTTGGATTTTTTTTTTGCAAATGAGGCTATTCCTTGTCAACGGAACGCAACGGAGATAACGTGACGAGCGTGCGCTTCTGAGTAGAGACTCTGCAGAGTGTGGATAATGCCCCGTGCCCCCGACTCCGCGCCCCTCCTTACCGTCCACACAAAACATAACGGCTCCCCTCATAATAAAAGTCTGCACTGCGGGGAATCCGGCCGGGGCTGCAGCGTGCCAAACAGCCCCAATAACTCGGATAGTCCTGACTACTGCCCGTCCTGATCACACAAACACAGAATATTGCAGCAGATTGGACCATTCAGACCTTAATCAGTCGTCTTAGATTCAGGAGCTGTATGCCTATCCCATGCATGTTTAACCTCCCTCACTGTATTACCCTCTACCACTTCTGCTGGGAAGCCGTTCCACTTGTCTACCACTCTCTTAGTGAAGCAAAACTCCCAATGCCCTGCATGCACAATAGAGGAGTAGCTGGGGCATTGCGTAACAAAACATCCACATAACAGGAGCAGAGCATGGTGTGATGTCACGGTGCGATCTGTGTAATGTGGGTGGAGCCTCTCATGATGTCATAGGTCGTAGGATATCCTGATGAAGGGAAGCCAGAAGCGTACATGCGGTTGCATTATGTACATTAGCAACATAAATTAGGACTGTAAAGACTAAATGTTAGCGGTTAACCCTTTGAACCAGATATAAACTGGGGTGAAAATCTCCTGCCGGTAATTAGCCTTTTTTTTTCCCTGTATGGCTGTTAGTACAGCTGTTACCCCTCTGAGTGTCAGATTAACGACCAGAGCATTGGAAGTCATGGGATCAAACCAAAGCTTTCCAAATATAGATGTGCGCTGTCTCTTTAAATATAATGAACTCGTAAATCAGCCCTTCCTCAGAAAATCTTGACTTTGAGTAAATATTATTAAGAAAATCCTGGGGAGGAGCAATGTCAGAGGCTTAGATGGAATGTAAGGAAGTTTTGCTTTACTGAGAGGGTGGTTGATACATGGAACAGTCTCCCAGCAGAAGTGGTAGAGGGTAATACAGCAAGGGGATTTTAACATGGATGGGATAGACATACGGCTCCTGAAACTACGACGAGACCACGACTGTTTTTAAGTGTGCAGGAAAAACTATATTCTATGTATGGATAAGGAATAGTTACTTTCTCCTCCTGGAGCGTGTGCGAACGCCGGAGAGCTCGCATGTGTCGCTTTAGTATAATAGAGCCAAATATTTATTGTTCCTGTTTCCTAATGTGTTTGTCAATACTTATTCCCTCCCGTCTGTGATGTCTCTGTACGCGGATTATTCCTTCGCCCACTTAAGCCCCTTTAATGGCCGCATCGTTGAGTTCTGCCTTATTAATGAGCCGTAATGTCCCTAACAATCCCCCAGAGCTCAGAGCTTTTAAGGTCGGATCTTTGTGCTGCGAGTGCGGAAGGCTGGAGAAGACCTCACGAATATTGTAGCCATATGGGCTATTCCCGGCCATATTTATAGGCGCGGTACCATCATGCCGCGTTGCCCATTTGCCAGTACAGTTGTAGAGAAGCGCTTGATTTCCACCCATACAACCATGACTTTGTCTTTGCCAGATATGGGGCTATATAAAAAAATAAATAATAATGATAATAAAATATAATAATAATAATTATTATTATATTTTATTTTTATTAATATTATATTTTATTTATATTATTATTATATATTTTATTTTTATTTATATTATATTTTATTTTTTATTATTTTATTTGTATTATTATTATTATATTTTATTATATATTTTATTTTTATTTATATTATTATTATATTTTATTTTTAGTATTATTTTATTTTTTTGTAATTAATTATTATTATTATTATTATTATTATTATTATCACTACAGCCAGAGCTAAAAATGTTAGACCTTTAAAAATATATATTTCATTGTGAAAGTTGTTGGGGGAAGTTGTGGTTTCGACTCCATCACTTCACCATCCATCATAAAGGACCATCACCAGTTTCTCCAACCAAAAGGGTTGAGCCGGCCCTGTTACAATGTATGGGTCAATGGGTGAGGATAGTTAGGAGAAACGTCACTTATTTAACCATACATTACACAGGGCCAGCCAAGGTCTTCCTGCAGCAGAAGCTCTCTGGGATTGGACCGTCACAATGTATAGAGTAGTCAGCGATTGGAAAGCACAACTCTCCTCCAAACTCTCCCCCTAGAAAAGGCTTTGTAGGGCACTCTAGCTTATCTAGTAGGTGGCCACTGACATGAATGGGTCAATAGGGCAAATTGCAAGGGGACCACATTGGAAAAACCATATCATGAAAGAGAAGCTGGCCAGGGCGCTATCTGCTCAGAGATCCCCGGAAGGGGCAATAAATGTAGAATTGATTGCAAGCTCTTCGCAATAGGGAGGAGGAACCAGGCTTCCCGTCTCTGTGTCCTGCCCAGTGCTTTCCTGCGCGATCCCGGGAGCTCCGATTGATTCCAATCATAAAATACCGAAAATGTGCTGAGGTGGGAATCCGCCGTTTGCTACCACAGTGTATTTTCTGCCCCATTTAGCAGTTAGAAGCTGCTTAGCTCCGCAGGATACAATAGCCCCCATTGTTCTGCCCTCTCCTCTGGAGGCCGGCGCTGCCATCAGATAGCCAGAGATACTGCCCGGCTTTCTGTCTGAAGGGGCAGCTGATCCGCCGGCCCAATGAGCCCAGGCTTCCTTTTTTAAGGGGTAAATCTAATTATTATCATTTCAGCCATATGGTGCGATCTGATAACACGAAGCCAGTTGTCTCTGCTGCAGAAGACAGACCCCTTTCTTTACTCCACATCAAAAGGTTTTTTTTGTTTTTTTGTTTTTTTTTGGTATTTCATTAAAAAAAACCCCAGCAAATCCCGTGTGTTCTCCCGTCCGGACGCATCGCTAACGCAGCCTTTTTTAATTCAATTAGCTTCCGCACCACAGCGTGCTGTAAATACACCGGAATGACGTGAAAAAATATTGATTATAAAAATAACAAGTTATTCCAGATGAGCCTGGCGGAGTCGGCATTGATCACCTCCAGTGTCTGCCAGTTCCATAATAATGGGCTACATTCAGGTATCATTATTTATTCATTTATATAGCGGCACCACTATGTCAAAGTACCCCAAGTTTGGCGAGTCCTATCTCCTTTTTTCACGACTGTATTGCTTACCAAGCAGCTGAGTCAGCGGGACTGCACTACCCTTTAACACGCTAAGACTCACTATGGGTTTAAATAGCATTGAGGGTATTTGTAGTATCTCCTGGGTGTATACAGATTCCTGGTCAATTCAGCAGCACCCCGGAATCTGTATTTATATGAGTTAGGCGTGGGCTTCTATTTTTCTAGATCACAGTTTGTTTCACATTTCCCTTTGATACATGCATAGAACGCAGCCTGGAGAAAAGACGAGAGATGCCTTATGATAATATTAACATAAAGGGGTTAAAGTACGGCCAGGAATGGGGGGGGGGATACAAGAACATGGCGCACATAATCTAAAAGAAGAGGGTCAGAAGCTTAGATATAATACAAGAAAACATTTCTTTTAAGTTCCCTCACTGTATTACCCTCTACCACTTCTGGGAGACCGTTCCACTGATCTACCACCCTCCCGGGTGTAGAATGAGGCACTACACACACTGTCTATCCCCCAAGTCATTTACTATTTAAAGATTGCTGAAACAACAAATGTAATTACGATAACACAAGATTCCTGGCATTTCATTCTCACAGATCCCGCTCGCATGTGAGTCATTTGTATCCGATGTATTAAATCTCATTCGGCGGGTTTTGGTGGCCGTGTTTAACCCCTTAAGAGTAGAGATATTGATATTGATCACCATTCCTGCAATTATGTTAATAGATGCCTTTTCCAACAGCCCCTCCCCCCCAGCTCACAAAGGGTTAAACTGAGATCCGGATCCCTGGACTCCGTCGCCGTTATTTTTGGGCATGTGCCACGGTATATTACCAACTTCTCAGAAGTCCAAGGATCTCCAAGGTGATGTAATATACAGTACTTTATTTTGGCAGGGGGACAGACGCGGTGCATGCGCTCCCTTGTTATAATAGAATTTTGTTCCTCCAAGTATTTCTGGAATGTACTGAGAACGCACTTTGTAAGGCGAGACACTGGCCTGACACCGGGGAGGAAAAAAAAATAAAAATCCAGAGTTTAGCTCTCTATCAATGGGTGTCATTCATATGTATCCGCTCTTTCATTCTAACTCTTTCCTTCAGAAAACTACTACAGTTTGGAGGGTGTTCTCAATAAGCCTCAATAATAAAATTTAAGTGCTAGTGAAGTCACCGAGGCTCATTTAATTCCGTTACACGGTTTGAATGAACTCATGAGAGGGTAGTAGATAAATGGAACAGCCTCCCAGCAGAATAGAGGGACTGATTAAGGCTGGAGTCTTTACAGCAGGAGAAAAGGGCAGAGTAGATGGTGCGCAGTCAACTTTTGTATCGGTCTTGTCTAGTATTAAGGATAGCCTTACGCCTATTCCATAGAGGATTACGTTCTCTGACAGTATAAACAAACCTACCACCTTGGCAGAGACGCACTTCCACTTACCTACTACTCACCCAACAAGATGATAAATACTATCTATATCTTTGCTTTAAGCTATGTGTGCTGGGTACTCCGGTGCCTGCTTTATCAGCACTCTCACCCTAGTGTTAATAAGGCCCTCCTTTCACAGATCACAGAGTCCGGCTGTTATCGGTCAGTAACTCCTAACTCACTCAGCCAGCCATCACCCTTGCTAGTAGGCCAGCGGTGGAAGTTTTATTTGAGAGACTGGCTTGAGAGCCGCCATCTGGTAACCGCCATTCGTCTAACCGGTGATTCGGGGGGACAGTTAAAGCTCCAAACGTTTCGGAATCCTTGCCGGCAGCTGGGCTTTCACACACCGCGCTTCGAGATTAACGGTTATTTGGACAAGCCTGAGCGCTTAGCAGTAACCGTCTGTTTGAATATTGCCCATTACCTAATCTTTTAACAGGTTATCCCGAAGTACAAGGGGAGGGCGGCAGTAAAATATTAACAGTCTAGGCCACAGAGAGCATTTAAAGCCTCCATCAGCTGGACAAGCTTCTTGCACATGCTCAGTAGCACACCCGCGATGCCGCAGCTATTCATACTTACACTAGGAAAAAACATTAGCGTTTAGATACTGATACTAGTTCTACTGAGCTTTTTGGGAAAGAGGTGAGAAGGGGGGGGGAATAAAAAAAAAAAAAAAAAAAAAAAAAAGCATACCTAGGTATGCTCTGTGCTTTCAGTAAAGCCGACAGGGGAGGAGCTATGGGCTGAACTTTCATTCTCCAATACCTTAACAATGCTTGCACCTATTCACACACAGCAACATTACCTCCCACAGGATTACATTGAAGACAATGAGAATGCAAAGAGTCAGGATTTAACTTTTTTTTTTATTATTCTTTTCTGAAGCTTATTTCAAACAGCTTGCTTTATATCAAAGGCCGTCAACCCCATTCGGGGCCACAGCCCAAGGCGGAGAGGTCACGCCAACAAGCCCTGTAATAAAACATTGATGAATTATTTTTTTTATTTTTTTGAGACCACCAGCATGTTATAATACCATTAAGAAAATCATCATAGAAACATTCGGTAGGGTAGCCAATTGGATACGGCCAGAGAGACGTCAGGAATCAGGTTTTACAATATTGTAAACATTAATAAATTACATGTTGGTCAGTGCTTTCTTCATCAGATCTTCAGAATTTTGAGATGACAGATCGAATACACGAATATCAAACTTTTGATAATATAAATGTTAAATAAAAACCCACAATAAAGTTTATTTAATGTGTCACGGGAGGAAGCCGGAACCTCATTTCCCGTTGGCTTTTTTTTTTTTTGTTTGTTTGCCATTCTTGTTAGAGAAAGAGAATATTAATACAAAATTCTCTATAAAGACTTAATTAAAGATATTATACACGTCAGCAATAATGTATAGAGTTAAGCTATTTGGAACCAAACTTCAGGATCGTTTGTAAGAAAAATAAATGTCTTAAATATATATATGTAAAACAAAAAATTGCCGAAAAAAAAATTAAAAAAAAATCCCATCCCACCCCTCCCCCAAGCAAAAAAATATAAAAATTAAAATCACCCCGTATTCCCATTTTAAAAGTAATGAGGCAGTTTAAGGTGCTGGCAACAGTCTTTTTTCTTTCAAGACCATGCCAAGGTTGTGTAGTTTTGAATCAATTGCATGCATTTCTGTCCATGTTCTACAGTTCTGATGGGTCTCCTGAACGAGACAACCTCGAAATAGTCTGTCAGAGTTTTTAAGAAGTCTTATGCTTAAATGTTTGCTTTTACAAATTCAAGTTCCTTAACTTGAGCTGTTGGAGTTTATGTTTTAACTGTTCTTTTTTTAACTTCAACTGTTCCTCCTCTCGAAGAAGCCGTTCTTCCTCTTGCCGCATCGAAAGAACATATTCCGTTGCCTTTTTGAGGATGACTACTTTTGGGGCCTTCTCATTGTTCGCTACCTCCGGTATCTGGTCGCGCAACGCAAAAAAGCTCAACTTGAGCTCGTTCCGCCTCTGGCGCTCTAGAACATTGTGTGTCCTTCGCTTGTCGTTTTCTTCCGAGTCCGAAAACCTCGGACTCGAGCACTTGCGGTTGGTGATCTGTTTCAGGACTCTGGTGTTGCTTTCTAACTTTGCCCTTTTGGAGGCTGGGTAGTCCATTCTCGTTGAAGGAGGTGCCGCGTAGTTGTGCTGGTGAATGGGCACATGACACCGCTTCAAGACTAGAGGACTGTGGTGGGGTCTAGACTGGTGAACGCGAGTGCTGGATTCGTTTCTCTTTGAGGCGGTCTGCCTTTTCTCTACTGTGACAACATCAATCTCTTCTTCGTCTTCCTCCTCGTCATCTTCCTCCTCATCATCATCATCATCTTCCTCCTCCTCATCTTGTTCTTCCTCTGTAAAAAAAATTAAAAAAAATATTTAAAAACTTGTAAGACAAAGGACTGGGGCAGCCTACAATATAGAAACCTCCTCCATTTTGCACCATTGCTGAAGTAAAAGAATTTGCACAAGAGAGGCATGAAGATGTTACTTCCTCAACTGAACGCTAGACAAATGCTCCTCATTCTTAGAAAGCGTGTCTTCGCGCTCCCTCCCATTCACTTTCACTAGAAGAACCCCACCCACTACTGCAATGCTGCAGAATTCAGTTCTTAAACCCCATCCCTATACTTTCTTTCACAGCTGAGTGAACGCCTCCCTCTCTAGCCGTGACAGATCATAAAGTCGGAACGCTGCCAAGAATAGCACATGAACGATAATCCAGCATGCTGGATTGGGGTACGTATAAGGTTGGCTGGAAATGACTTTTAAACTGCAGTGTTGGCTAGTGAAGGTCACTGCGCTCTGTACTCCTACACACGCCACAAAACTACAAAGTCACTACTGTAAGCATCTGTTCCCAGCACACTATTAGCCAGAGAAGGACTTACCAGAGTCACTGCTGTTGCTGTTGGGTGGGGTGTCCAAGATGATGTCCATGCAGCCAGAGGCGCTTTTGGAAATGCTGTCATTCAGCGGATAGGGAAAGACCACCGAAGGATCTATGCAATCTGAACTAGGGTCCTGTAAGTAGCTGTGACCAACCCGGTCTGTTGCGCTGGGACTGCTCTGGCAGGAAAGAGTCTTCTCCGGGCTGGGTTGCTGTGGACTCTGGGTTTGTGAAGACACCGAGTTCTCCTTCCTAGAAGCCTGGTAATTTACCAGCTTCTCAGACACCACTTTCTCCAGCTTGGCCACCGCCGAGAAGCCACTCCACATACAATCCTGGATGATGATGGACTTCACAAACGCCTCATCGTCAGGCTCACCGATAAAGCTCTGACTGACCATGTCCCCACCCAGGAACTCTGTGACCATCTCCAGCTGATCAGCTGTAGATGGGAAGAGGCTGGACAGGCTACGGCTGGGAGACAAAGGTGGCGTGGGCAGCAGCTCAAACTTCTTCCAGATGTCCTCGCTGGGGGCTGGAGGCTGCAGTCTGCTGTGCTGCTGCTGGTAGAAGTTCTCCTCGTCTTCGAAGTAGAAGAAGGGCTGGATGGAGTCATATTCATAGTCATAGTTCTTACTCGGAAAGTTGGAGGTTAGAGGCATTTTGGGCTTCTTACAGATATCTGCGAGAAGGAACACCAAGGTTTATGGTTAGAATAAAAACCATGTAGAACATATATTTCTTCTGAAACACTTTCATTAAATCAAAAGAAAAAAAAAAAAAAAAAGCTTTTCATGGCAAACGCCCCCAAACTATGCTGGAGGCGGTAGGTTATAGTAAAACATATCTGCTTAACAGCTTTGAGATCTGCCAGACAGAGCAGTTTAGGTAACAGCTGACAGCATGGCAGAAGCCGGCTACTTTCACATGATCACCATTACAACACCCTAGCCTACTCCAGAACATAGCCAGGAACCTTATTGTAAACTTAATCCGAATTCATAAAGTTTAATTAGATTTCTAGAAGCCCTCTAGAATCTTACAATACATCGGAATCACATACACAAAACGCAAGATCTGCCCCAGTATTCACAAAACATTCTAAAGAAAAAAATTTAAATATATTTCCAGTATATATATATATATATATATATATATATATATATATATATATATATATATATATATATATATCATAAAAAAAAAAAAACTAAAAAAAAAAAAAAAGCTTAAAACAAAGAGCTGACTGTGTCTGGCAAGTTCCAGGCAGAGCCCTCCCAGGGAAATGCCGGCTGTGCAGGAGGGGAGGAGGCTCCCGATCCCTGCCCAGTGGATGTGGCAGCTGCCCGGCTGTCATTCCTGGAAAGACCCTGACCCCAGGGGTGGCTGATCCGACACACAGACATCCAGGTCCCTTAACGAGGGGGCCGACAATTCAAGACCACGAACAGAGGGTGAGGCGGAGGAAGGCATGATCACTGACAGCACAACAGCAGCAACAGCGGGGACATTTAAAGAGCCGGCATGGTCTTACTACAAGTCTACGCTGATGATCACATTGTATCCGGGGGTAAGAGGGGAGCCAACTGCCCCCCCATAAGACTCCAGCTGTGCCCTGCCCATCATGACAACCCAGATCCACACTGCCAAGTGCCTCCAATACGACCAGGAGCCCCACTGACAGCTCCTTCTAACACGATCAAACACCCCCCCACACAAAAAAAACCTATGTGGTCAGCAGACCCCACGACCACCATGGGATTCATTCAGCAAAAGGATCAGAAGACCACCCCAGGTCTGACAGCACAACCAGCTGACCCAGTACAAAAACCAGTCCTCACCATCACCAGGTGCCCCGCCACCCCCAAAACTGTGACAGCCAGCCAGACCCTGCGCAACATAAAACTGCCCCCCATACAAGGGGGAGCCCCTCAAGCCAAGAAGAAAATCAAGGAGTAGAAGGCAGGGCGGGCTTACCCTGCAGCGAGACCTCCAAATTCCCTGCTTGTTGCGGTGCCCCGCAGCGTTCGCCAATCCTTAATACAGACAGAGGTTGTATCCGAGGTATAAATGCTTTTAAATCCAATGCCGGTTCAATCCCTTCCCCCAGCGCAGTTGTAAAAAGTGCTACGGCACCCAACACCCCCAGCGCTTCCCGGCTCGCTCCCAGCGTACAGACTCCGGCACTGAGTCCTTCTCTCCTTTATATAGCCAGCCTCCCAGACCGATTCCCGCCAAAGGCAGCGTTCTATCCCCGCCCCTTGACTCCCTCATCAGCCCTCCCCATTCGATTCAGCACCAGTCAGGCATGGGCTGTGGAGCCAGTCGCGAGAACTGGTGGGCGGAGCCTGGGTGGCTACAAAGTATCTCTTGCAGACTCTGTGTGTGGCAGCTGCCGCTTAACCCATTCACGTCCTAAGCATAGTAAAAAAAACAACAAAAAAAAATGATCAGTGTGCCATATGCACACGCCGCACACACACCGGCCTCTCGGGTCCGGTCATTTAAATGGCTTACCGGCCGCACACCGGAGCGCACAGCCGTTACCCAGAAAATAGAGCGTTCTATATACAAACGGAATCTGACGACTGCGAAGAAACGTTTGTCCTGCCGTACAGACTCGGACCTTAATCAGTCGTTTGTCTCGTCTTAGATTTAGGAGCCCTGTGCCTATTCCATGCATGTATACATTCCCTCACTGTATTACCCTCTACCACTTCTGCTGGGAGTCTGTTCCTTGTCTATCTACCACACTGTCAGTAAAGTAAATCTCCCTTACATTACAGCTAAGCCTCTGACTCTCTAGTTTTAGATTATGACTCTTGTACTAACGTTTCTCCTCCTTTGTAATAAACTTCCCTCCTGTTCTTTACTATTAAATCCATTTACTGCAGGAGATACTGCTTAGACTGTAAGCTCTTTGAGTCAGTCTGGAAAAGTTTGAACAGTCCTTGACCTTAATTCTATACAGGAATATGATGGTGCTATATAAAACAATAAATATTGTAGTTTTTAACCAGGTATTTAAAAAAATGCTGGAAACATTTTAAAATATAGAATATAATATATTATATTTAAAGATATTGAAAGTGATGTTTTTTGGTGATTTTTCCAGATATAGAACTAACTTTTTACATGCAGTGACCCCAGGGGCAATCCTGAAGATTCACATAACTACTTAGGTAAGAGAATGCCTAAAGGGTTAATACAGCTATATTCCACGAAACTGATCTCATCACTGGGGTTTTGTTTGGCTTGTAGACTCCAAAGAGTTAATGCTGTCACTTTAGGAGCTATCAGCCCCAGCCCCCCCCCCCCCATAGGCATTTGTAGCTAATTAACCCCTTGATTGCCCCAGGGGTCCTTCAGGCATTATGAAATAAGCCTAATACCAGAGATAGGTACCTATCCCCCCCATCCCCCCAGACTAGGAGGGGGCTTTGAACAAGTAACTAATATTAACCCATTATGCATGCACTTTGTAGTGGGTACAAGACCCCCCCCACCCTGCCTGTAAAAGACCCCCTGCGTGGTCATTAGACCAAGTCTTATGAGCCGGACCCTCGGTCCTAGTTCTGTCAGACCCTTTGAATGTATGGACTGTAAGCAGCGCTGCGGCAATTGTTGGCGCTATAGAAGATATAGGCTACAAATTCCCGTCCGCAAGTATTTAAAGTGACACACACTCTCCCGGCTCGCTCGGGGGCCAGAGGCGCTGCAGCAGATGCGAAGTTAGGGAGGTGCTAGTGTTTAGAAATTGTGAAACCCTCACCGTTTCCTGCTACCGGACCACCAATCCCCAGCCCCTTGGCAGCCGGCACCGCAGTGATCGCGCATTACGTATCTCTGAAAAATGACCAAAAGAGATTCCTTTTTGACTTATTGCCAGAGAGAGAAATAGACAGCTGTGCAATGCTTGCCCTGGTCCTGAAACAGTTAACAGGGAGTGCATTTCCTACCCCGCTGCACTCAGCACATAATGAATGAATAAAATGCGCTGAATTCGCGCCGTGGCCGCGCAGTATACACATCCCATTAATGTTACAATATGGGGGGGAGGGACTATTTAAACAGCGTGTATCAAAGTGTCAAAAGTTGTGACATTAAATACACCCGATTTGTCAAAAAAAAAAAAAAAAAAAAGCACTTCAAAACTATATTCCTACAAATAGTTAATGATAATATCGGAGGTGTTTCATTCATTGATTGATTGGCGCAGTTTTGGAACCAGGAATGAACACTGCAACAATTATATACATTGCTAATGTATACAACAACATTAATTGGACATTTCAATAGCGACACAAGTAAAATAGTCATATTAGGTGCATTGTGTTGCTATGGCGGCTCCGCTCTGGTAACGGTCATTCATTTCTTAAGATGAAAATATGAATAAAAAAATATATGAATTATATATGAATTTATATTACTATATTTAACAAAAATCAATATATTTTTTATAAAATGATACAATACAAGTGCAATCTATCCAATCGTAGGGTGTCTCTACTTTAAGGGCGACGCCTGGTAACATCGTGATCAAGGGGTCTATAACTATATAATACGCCTCTGGAAGAAAAAGGATCTATAGAATGCAGGGTGTGAAACAAAAAGTCTTCCATTGTCTGCTTAGATAACTGGCCGCTCCTATTTCCCATTCCGTGAAGTCACATCGCCCCCTGCTGGCGCATTGCAGCACTGCAGGGTGGGGGTGGAGGCAGCAGCCCTCTGCATTGCTTATGAGTGTTTGCAGTGTTGGAGGGATTCACAGCCTGATGGGGGCAATTTAGGGTAAAGTGGAAGGTTTGTTAAACCTCTAGGATTATCATTCCAGGACATTTTCCAATTACCCTCCCAGACACCAGGATAAAAGTAACCCACTTAACTAAATGAGTGCTGAAAGTAGAGACACTCGGAATGTTACTTCTTGTTAATTACAGAATTAAGATTTTTTTTCTTGCAGGTCCAATGACCAACCCAAGGCACGGACCTGAAAATAAACAATAAAAACTAAAATAAAAAGCAGTTTCTCCACCCTTTGGTCAGCTAAAGACCAGAGGGTGCAGGAAGGACGTTAAATAACATGAACAGCCTCCCAGCAGAAGTGGTAGAGGTTAACACAGGGAGGGAATTTAAACATGTATGGAATAGATGTACGCCAAAACTGGTGTCAGCACTTTTACTGCTCATTCAACACCTTTACATAAGGCTGC
Organism: Spea hammondii; assembly: GCA_029215755.1. Lineage (NCBI taxonomy): Eukaryota > Metazoa > Chordata > Amphibia > Anura > Pelobatidae > Spea > Spea hammondii. The sequence goes on from JARDYJ010000005.1 coordinate 7,058,987, forward strand.
TATGGTTTGTCAAAGCAACAGAATTAGAAGATTTTCTGATCCTTACAGCTTGCTGCCAAATCTTGATTTCTAAAGTGGACAACCTATGGCAACCTATGGCATCCATAATGTCAAGGGTTGTAGCCCATGGCAATCAAGATGCCAGAGGATTAAGGCCCCTGGGCCGACCTTTAAATTTAGATACGGCGCCTGATTAAAAAAAAAATATATATCCGGTGCCATCACCAACCAATACTCCTACTGGAGAGAGAGGTTCCTCTGTTGCACCTAAATCGTTCCTCATAGGGTGACCTTTAATTAATGGCACTATAGAAAACCCTCCCGTGCTTCAAGGGAAAGCTATATTGTGGATAAATATAAACATAGTTTAGCAAAAACTAAGAAGAAAATACTACGGACCAAGCAAACCACCGAGGAGTTCTTCACCCATCATGGAACTGACATTATCTTCACTGGTTGACAGAATTCTGAAGATGGATCCGATAAAGCTAGGAAGAAGCCATAGACAATGTACAGCGGCCGGTACTAATAATACATTTTTGTGTCTTCTCCTGGTATACCCAGTAGGCTTCCGTATGATTGACCAAGTCGTGCCTCAAATAGACACTCATCCAGAAGATGTCTCTTGGTCGATAAATGTCTACCCAACTTTGGCTCATCAATATTTGTGCAAAAATCCAAGAAATAAAGACAAAGTCTAGAAATCTACAAATTATTAATGGTATTGTGAAATATAAGGAGTGTAAAATGAGGAAAGACGTGGAACTTAAGACAACCGTGTTACGTTGACCCAATAACCCACCGACCTGGGCCAACGAAACAGCAATTCAACTGGTAGATTATGGTTTGGCGCCACCTAGCTGCGGCTCTTTGCATTAAAATAAAAATGTAAACATTTTTATAATTAGAGTAATTTATTCTTCAGCACAATTCTCTGCCCCATCAGCAAATTTTACTATTTTTTTATTCTTAAAACACCTGGAAGCATAAATGCCAATTACTTTATTATAATTTTGGCAACATGAAAACTAAAGGGCCAGATGCCCAATTCTACCCTATATGTAACAAGCAAGCAGTTTGACTTTCCCTGCCTTTGTGCATTCCGGGCTAATTTCCAGTTACAAACAGTACTCGTTTACTTACCTCTTGGGTCTTTCATGGCAGCATTGAACCTCCCTACATGCGACTGAGCTGGAACGACAGGAAAATTCCTTAAAAAGGTACTTTTATATGTAAATGCAGCATTAGAAAAATTGCTTGGTCTTAATTACCCAGAGACACTCTGATTAATGAAAGTCTATGGAGGAACAGACTTCATTAGCATTGCCATAAAGAACCAGTTCAGTGTGGTGATCCATATTAATGAATTTTGCCTAAACATTTTCAGATAATAAATACACCCTAGGATTTTTATATTTTTGTTTCCTTTTGTGGGATCTCATAGCTTTGTTTTTTTGTAAAAAAAAAAAGTTTTTTCTTAAATTGATTTTCTATTGAATTATAATAATAATAATAATAAAAAAAGTACATTAAAGTAAACAAAAAATCCGATACTCAAATAAAACTAAGGCATTTGGCTGAAGTGTTCACGTAGCACACAGCCCTGCTTGTGATTATTTCGTACACACGCGATGTATGCTGTTCCGGAGACCGCTTATAAACAGGCTGATTTGCACCTAATTGACTAATTGAAATACTGGTCGGCTAATTTAACCTATTGTGGCTCACAAATTATTTAACACCAACTCAGTGTGGCTTTTGATCAGGGAAGTTCACCCCAAATATAAGCCTCCAGGCTAGGGGAGGGGGCTGGTTACGTCCGCATAGATTGTAAGCTCCATGCCTGTAAGGCGATGATTGCCCACAATATACAGTAAAGCGCTGAGTGCAACGCATTGACCCCAAACAGTTTAACTAGATATAGTATCAGCATATTGCTGACCACATTTCACGCTTAGGGCTCAATTCACTAAATTGCATTTAGCCGATACAATAGGAGCTAAAGCCCCCCCCCCAAAAAAATAAAAAAAACCACAACCAACCGGATCATTTTATCATTATAGGATTTATTCACAAAAGGGAGAGTTTGGAGGAGAGTTGTGTTCCAGCTCATTGACTTCACTATACGTTAGTAAGGGCCAACCCCAGCGAGCTCCTGCTGTAGGAAGAACTTGGCTGGCCCTGTATAATGTATAGTTAAATCGGGCAAATGTCTCCTCGCTCATTGGATTATACAGTATACGAGGTGAGCCCTTCTTGCTAGATAAACTTGCCAGTATTGTCCCTTCATAATGATTAGTGAAGCGAGGGAGTTGACAGCTCCAACCCGAGTGAGCTTCTACTGCCAAGAGGGCCGCACTGGCATCTGAGCAGTTTCATTGGTGCTCTTCTTGCCGTGATATCACAGGTAAAAATCCCTGCTTGAATACAGGTGACCACATTCACAATTTTCTCCTGACAAGATGGATTTCTCGACCGATTTGTTTGCCGCCGTTAAGACGTCGATACAGTAGGACCTCCATGACGGACCCTTAAAGGACTCATGACTGAACTCATTTATAAAGTTCCCAGATACACTAAATAGCCAACCAGCTGAGACGTTCTGTATCTACCTACGGCAAATCCGAACGTTTTTACATCGGAAGCTCGTTTGAGCAGTGCCTTCCTTGCCGTTTATTTCCGTAACTTCAGAATCTCTTGTTATGTCCTGTCTGCCCATTGTACAGCACTACAGTACATGACAGCGCTATATAAATCAATAAGTAATAATAAGCAAACTCCTTGGCATCCTACTTTATTCTAAACCCGACGCCGTTTATGTCCCGTCTGTCAGGATCGGAACCAGAATCATTAAACACTGATTATTATTAATAATATATATTTTTTAATGATTATTAGTAGTCATTTTTGGTAACAGCTGCGGCATCTCTCTTTTCCCTCCTTTTTGTAACCTGATAATATCCGGATTCCTCTGAGAAATCCCTTCTTAACCCATTCAATTAACAACTTTGTTTTCCTCGGCTGGGGGTGAGAAGGTGTCTTAAAAGTTAACCTCTTCACGCCTGTGACACAGTTACCCACAATGGCCGCTAATGAGTAAGCCTATACGTGCCGGCAAATGTTGTGGGTAGGAATTTTTTTTAACAGTTTTGTGTCATATTTCCTTTTTGTTTTTGTTTAATTCTTTTAGTGAATGAATTATGGGGTTGACAGATTGATTTAATTGGCATTAAAGGCCAACAGGGTTGTAAGTTTGCGAGCCGGACCCTTGTTACCTAATGTATCGGGTGGTCTTAGTCTGCCGGTTCTGGTTCTGTGAGACCCTTTGATTTTAGAGACTGAAAGAAGCGCTGCGGGAATTTTTTTTTGCTGTTTCTATACACATTGTTGTGACTTTTATGACTGTAGAATATTGTGATTGGGGCCCGGAATGCCGACTGGCACAAGGCAAAGGACCAGTGGGCTACTAGCCAACAGCGCCCCATACTTACTGATTGCTGTGGTGGGGCCCGCGTGTATCCAGCCGGCAGCCGCACTTACATCACTTGTCTGCCGCTGGTCCTGGGGGCCACTTAGTCATCCCCAGTCCGACTGGCACTTAATAGAAATATCATCGAGCGCAGGACTCGACTATAAACGGGGTCGACATAAACCGGCCATTCTAGGAATCCTCTTTGAGAAGAAGTTGTCGGTTGCCAGGGCGACCCGTGGTATCCTATGGATGCTGAAAGACGTTTACGAGCTCTGGGCTTGGAGTGATAGAAATCGAAAGTAGAAGCTCGTGGGGGCCACGTTTTTTTTAAATTTACATTTCACAATAATAACTGTCGGGATCGGCTGATAACGGGATCTTTCATGAGGTCGTCATCTAAAGCCGCCAGCGAGGAGTCGTTTTCTTTTCATGTTTTTAGACCTTGGTTTAGAAGTATGATTACACCCACGCCAGATTCAGTCTTTCTTAACAAAACAGAACTGGAAAAGGATTAAGAAAAGAAAACGTGCTTTTGGCCGACGTCCTTCTTCGGCTTCTTCATTCTCCTCTGTTAACGTCGTAATTTGCTACATTTACTGCCTACCGTATCATTACGTTTAATTGGCTCCCAGGCCGTTATTAATGTGGCAGAAACTGGCAAAAGGAATGGTTTTGGACGAGCGGGACCACCCGACCCATTCGAGCTTTTGTGGGGTATACTTTTGGCACCGGAAACCAACGTTCTACCAGAAGCAGATGCTTCTCATTCGGTATCGATATCCACCACATCAGAACGCTGCGTTTCTCCGCGATTCCATCGGTTCCATGAGATCTGCGTTTGAAGAAACCACAATTACAGTGAGACTCCTCGTTCCGAGACCGCGCTACCTGCTTGTATTCACGTCTGGCGGTAGAGACGCCTTCATGCTTTATCCCGAATTGGCAGCTCTCTCGGTACGGGCTTCCTATGTTTCTTATATAAAGGCGGTTACATTTCTCCCAACTGTCCCACTTTGCACAGGACAGTCCTTATTTCGCCACTCTGTCCCACCAAGCTCACTGGCCCGCTTTTTTGGAGGCAGAGGTAGCGCTCAGCAGGACAGCCGAAGTCAAGGTTTGCAATCAGGTGGCACCAATTGAATTCTTCAGTGACTGGCCAACAGTGCTCCATACTCGCCCGATCTGCCGCTCCAACAGCAAAACAGGGTGCTAGATTGGGCGCCGTAGGCTGGATATGCCAGGCTGTTCCCATGGCATGCTGCCTCCCTTACATCATTTGGCGCCCGCTCACTTTAAAGTGCCAAGGCCACCTCGTCATCCGCAGTCAATATGGCAACCCTAGATAGGCTACACTAGAGCCAGCCCATAAGAATCTGGAAGAGGGCACAACCAGGTCATTAGAGGCCGGGCCGTTATTGATGGAGATGAGGTCAGACGCTTATGGACGGGGATAGAAGTAATAGGGAAGGTAAGGGGCAGAATTGGGAGATGTCACATCCTACATCCCCAACACGTAGGTCCTCAGCTGCTATTACGCAAAGCCTTTGAGGCAGGGCCGGCCCAAGACTTAATGCCGCCTGGGGCGAAGTTTAAAATGACGCCCCCCCCCCGCCGACGCCGGGGCGGCATTTTAAACTTCGCCGACGACATTATCTACCCCCCCGGTACTTACCTTTAAACAGTCCAGCGGCGAGTCTCCCTGCTCTGCCACGGTGCCGGCTTGTAATGCTGAGCGCCGGAAATTGACGTCACTTCCGGCGCTCAGCATTACAAGCCGGCACCGAGACCGAGCTAGGGGGCTCGCAGAGGAGAGAGAGGGGCGCCTGGGGCAATTGCCCCACTCGACTCCATTATAGGGCCGGCCCTGCTTTGGGGCAAAAGCACAACAGACACCCCAAATCTGTAACAAATCACTGCATACATTTTTTTGTTGTTGCTGAAAGTCTGTTTTTTTGGGGGGTGAATTTCACAGTTTTTAATGGAAGATCCTATTGTATAAAAACGACAGCTGTCTCCGTATCTTTTTTTCCTTCCGTATCTATTGCTAACTTAAAACCCGCTGCCGCTTCCGTCTCCCGCAGTCACTCGACTGACATTGAAGGAAAAAGAAGCTGACGGATGGGAAAAGCCAGCTCCCCGCTGCCCCAATTTAGTCGTAAACTTTGGTTCCACTCGCTAACCTAAATTGCCCAATTTTGTCCAGCTATCCCTCTTCAATCATTCAAATGGACTTAAAAAAACCCCAAAAACAACAACCAAGGGCATGCTAACCTTTTTCATGAAAGATAAGGTAATTCAGAGGGAAAAAAAAGCATTAGGGTTTATGTGTTACTTTTTATTATTTTTTTATATAAGGCCTCTGGGAATTGTACCATCTCCGCTTGTCACTGGGCATTTTCCGCTTTACTGCGCATTCCGAGAAAGCTTCGAGAGTCACCAGGAAGTCACGTTAGTCCCAGGACACCGGAACCGCGGCAAAAGTGCAGCATCAGCAGCAGGACCCTCTTTACCTAATGTATCGGTGCGTCTTACTCTGTCGCTTCTAGGTCTGTCAGACCCTTAGAATGAATACGCTGCGGACATTCACTGTATAAATAAAAGATGATAATAACTAATAATAATAATTATAAAATATTTATCATATTATTATTATTATTATTTATTATTAATATAATATGATAAATATTTTATAATTATTATTATTATTAACATATTTTATAATTACTATTATTAATGTGAGTTAGTATTAGTATTAATAATATCATAATAAATATCTTATTATTTCTACTATTAGTAGTAATAATAATAATAATTTATTAGTATTAATAATAAATACTTTATCCTTATTATTATAAAAATACAATATTATTATTATTAATACTAATAATAACTAATTGGTTTATTATTATTATTATTAATACAGATGCCCGCCCAATGCTTTCTTACTTACAAGCTAAACTCGAGGACAAAGAATTCTGTGTCCTTTTGTGCATCAACACATCGATGTCTTTTACCCACAATGAATGAAAAGACAATCGGGAGAATTAATTCACTCGCTAAAATCCCACTAGATGAATGATACGCGGGTGATTTCATTTCATGACTGCGTGTAACTGCTCTGAGCAGACAAACGACACAAATCAAATGATTCATCAAGTTTAGCGTTAATGGGAATTTTTTTAAAAAAATTTGAATTATTCATTAAGGAAATGATCCGGTCCCTAAATGTAGTAAAATGTCCAATGGGGGATATTTTTTTTTAAAAAAAACACAATTTTTGGTGCAAAAATTGTTTTTTTCACTTTTTATTGAAATTTATTTTAAACATTGTGTTATATGTAGGAATATGAATTCAACACAAAATACTGCGTTATCCTGAAAAAAAAAAAGATATCAATTGTGTGGGTATTCTAATCATAGGTGAAAGAAACATATGGTAAAAATGCCAATAAAAAAGAAATTTCATAGGCAATTTACACTTCCCTTTGTAAGTTTTTTTCTTTACCGAAAGGGTGCTAGAAAAGTGGAACAGCCTTCCACCTGAGGTGGTAGAGGGTAATACAGTGATGGCATTTAACATACATGGGAGAGGCACATGGTTTCTGAATGTAAGGCGAGCTCCCGCCGTCGCTGGATTATGTTTTTTTGGCAATCGTCAGGCTGTGTTTCACAAACTGATATTGTAGGTAAAATCAATCAGAGCAGAAAAATTCTACTGGTTTTTGATTCCTATTGTTGATTTTTATAGCGCCATCATATTCCACAGCGCTGTACAATGGATCCACCACTTTGCAAGTGGCTCTTCTGGATGTTTTGCTCAGACCCCCCCCCCCCCACAGAGGATGGGGAGCTCAGGGGGCTTACCCTGAGACTCTTGAAATCGTGACGATTCTATGTAGCTACTGGCTTAATGTGCCCTGAGAATCTTAACCCTTTAATAGCCCGTCGTGAAGATTCAATGTAGCTACTGGCTTAATGTGAATATTAACCCTTTGATAACCTACTATGTATCTAACCAGTCCTGAAGATTCTATGTAGTTACTAGCCTAACGTGCCCTGAGAATCTTGAAATATTAACTCTTTAATAGCCCGCCATGAAGGTTCTATGTAGTGACTCGCCTAACGTGTTACTCAAATGGCTCTAACATCGGTCCTCAGGGAAACCTTTACTTTATTTAAAGATACATTTAACTGAGTCACCTGCATTCAAGCAGGGATATCCCTGATAACATACTGTATGTATGTATATATGATCACAGCGGTGTATAATTAAAGGAGTCAGTTCCTGACTGTGTGATCTGGCTGGAGAATCTGCCCCTTCGCCCTAAGACTGGGGCAAAAGCCCTGAGACGCAGGGGCAATACTTTTATAAGAATGACATCCCTTTAATGTTGTCCTGTTTGCGGTGACAGCAAAGGTTTACTCGTGGTTATAAAGGAATGGATCTGTGGCCGGGTTTTATCGGGTCAGGCGTGCCAAAGTGTATATTGGCAGGTGTCAGCGCGCGATCCCAAATACCAGTTTTCAAAGCAAAGAGGCGCCGGCACAGGAAGCGATTTATAAATGATTTCCAAGCTTGTAATTTATGGCTACTTTCGTAGATAAGGTATGTTTCCAGCGAACAAGGATTCTTTGTATTGATTCCCATGGAGTATGCGGCGTTAGTCAGCTGACTCTGATACGCGGGTCGGATGTGTGGGTGGACACGAGTTTATCGTTAGACCAAAGGTTTATCAAAGTAAAATTGTCAAACAATTACCTTTCCCATCTGTTGCAATGGCAACGGAATAAGTGAAAACATGAATGTGCCAGCAGCGTATTGCAGGAAAAGCAGTTTGTCCATATTTTTTTTTAAAGGGACACCCCCCCCCCGTTAAAGAAGAATGCACATTCTTTATGAGTATCACTTACCTTAAGCGGAAGCTGCAGCTCTGGATCCGCGGAAGCTGCAGCTCTGGATCCGCAGCTGCCCGCCTCCTGAGTGCTCCGGCGATTCTTGACACTGATTGGCTGCATTAAAGTGCATAGGATGGCTAGATAGATGGCTGGGTGTGAGAGGCCACATGTTTTTATGTTCACATAGCTGACGGCTCGCCACTGGAGCGCCCGACCTGCCGTAGGAGTGGCAGATTGGGTATGTATGGAATGATGTCGGCCAGCGGCCTAACATGGTTTTGCCAGATGGCCAGTCTGGGCCTGTCTGCTAGTAAGTGGGTAAAACCTGGTGTAATCCCCAAAAGAAAGAGTGGAACCAACAGGTCTTGCCGCAGGAGCCACTTCCCGCACTATGTGCATGCGCAAGCAAATTAATATTATGAGCAGGAATTATTTTAACAACTAACATCTTTCCCAAGGTGCCCAGTTGTTGTTTGGTGTTTCGCTTACTTGCCAGACTGCCCCGCACCCAAATACCCCGTCCTGTACCGGTTTGATAGATTTTACCCTTTGGAACCTGAACTAGAACCTGACTTCACCTGCCTGACCTTTCTGTCTTCTTTTCCTGGTATCGGCTGTCTGCTTCCTGTCTATGAATCTTGTTTTCCATTTTGGACTGCTTAGTTCTGACCTTCCCAGGCCTTATTGACTACTTAAGACTGTACCTGACCCTACCCGACCGGACCCTACCTGACCTTTCCAGACGTTACCTGACCCTACCCTACACTACCGGACCCTACCTGACTCTACTTTACTCAACTCTACCCTACCCGACCTTACCCAACTCTACCCGACTTTACCTGACTTAACCCTACCAAACCTTACCTGACCCTACCTTACCCGACCTTACCTGACCCTACCTTACCCAACTCTACCCGACTTTACCTGACTCAACCCTACCCGACCTTACCTGACCCTACCTGACTGTACCTTACCCAACTCTACCCTACCCGACCTTACCTGACCCTACCTTACCCGACCCTACCTGACTGTACCTTACCCAACTCTACCCTACCCGACTTTACCTGACTCGACCCTACCCAACCTTACCTGACTGTACCTTACCCAACTCTACCCTACCCGACCTTACCCAACCCTACCCGACTTTACCCAACTCTACCCGACCTTACCCAACCCTACCCTACCCGACCTTACCTGACCCTACCTTACCCGACTTTACCTGACTCGACCTTAACCGACACTACCTGACTGTACCTTACCCAACTTTACCCTACCCGACCTTACCCAACCCTACCCGACTTTACTCAACTCTACCCGACCTTACCCAACCCTACCCGACTTTACCCAACTCTACCCTACCTGACCTTACCTGACCCTACCTTACCCAACTCTACCCTACCCGACTTTACCTGACTCGACCCTACCCGACCTTACCTGACCCTACCTTACCCGACCCTACCTGACTGTACCTTACCCAACTCTACCCTACCCGACTTTACCTGACTCGACCCTACCCAACCTTACCTGACTGTACCTTACCCAACTCTACCCTACCCGACCTTACCCAACCCTACCCGACTTTACCCAACTCTACCCGACCTTACCCAACCCTACCCTACCCGACCTTACCTGACCCTACCTTACCCGACTTTACCTGACTCGACCTTACCCGACACTACCTGACTGTACCTTACCCAACTTTACCCTACCCGACCTTACCCAACCCTACCCGACTTTACCCAACTCTACCCGACCTTGCCCAACCCTACCCGACTTTACCCAACTCTACCCTACCCGACCTTACCTGACCCTACCTTACCCGACCCTACCTGACTGTACCTTACCCAACTCTACCCTACCCGACTCGACCCTACCCAACCTTACCTGACTGTACCTTACCCAACTCTACCCTACCCGACCTTACCCAACCCTACCCGACTTTACCCAACTCTACCCGACCTTACCCAACCCTACCCTACCCGACCTTACCTGACCCTACCTTACCCGACTTTACCTGACTCGACCTTACCCGACACTACCTGACTGTACCTTACCCAACTTTACCCTACCCGACCTTACCCAACCCTACCCGACCTTACCCAACCCTACCCGACTTTACCCAACTCTACCCTACCTGACCTGACCCTACCTTACCCAACTCTACCCTACCCGACTTTACCTGACTCGACCCTACCTGACTGTACCTTACCCAACTCTACCCTACCCGACCTTACCCGACTGTACCTTACCCAACTCTACCCTACCCGACCATACCTGACCTACTGCTCTGTCGGCGGCCCTGTTTCCGTCACATTCCTTCCACCTGGCTGGTTCCCGTGTGTGTTGTTGCTCGCTCCACCTCAGAGGTCAACGTATGGTCTTCCGGTCTGCAGGCTCTGAACCTGCACTATTGGACCATGCAAGATCCTAACCGAGCATCCCATGGAGCAGTACACATCCCTCTCCCTCATATTTATATAATATTATATATTTATTTGAAACAAATAATCTCCCTATAACGTATACTCAATAGGTTTTAGAACTGATCACACGTTCGAAGATGATCTATTACGATAAATGATTAATGTCTGCCGATGGCCATATGATCCACTCCTATATCTATAGGACTGTTGGACTGTCTGATTA